>CALYDF020008765.1:0-11367 GCA_944474145.2 Dicrocoelium dendriticum
GACGATCCACCGTAATGCCCTTATTTTCCAGTTTGATCTTGAATATTTTAAACCAAACTTCTGGACTGTGTTCCATGAAACTTGGAATACCCAAAGTAAGCATGCATATGCTGTGAAAGGACTCAGATGCCACTCTCAGAATGTGAGTCGAAAGATAAAGAATGAACAAAATACGATAAAAGTACCAAAATTACGCAAGAAGCAAATGAATACAGGTATATAATCGAGAAAAAGGAACGAACTCACCAAAAAATACAAACGAGAAAAAAAGTTGAATTCGCGCATGCGAATCGGGGTAACCAATTTGTAGGACTAGTTAATACTAGTCCGAGATGGTGCGCGAAATTAGGCGCGGATATCAGAAGGCAATTGGAGTCGGACACAGCGAACTGTATTCGATGGGCTACAATGAGAAGCGGACGGATGAAGCGAGGAGAGAGCGTACACGTGAGCGCGGAAACTTACAAGGCAGTTGTATGTCGAGCCGGTTGTAAGATTAAAACAAGAAGCAGTAATGTACAATCGGTCAACAAGTAAATTGTACATGAAAGATAAGAGTTATCTTTTTGGGCGCTAAAGTATCAGGCTACCACAAGCTAGTTACCATACATGCCGCATCTATATGCATATGACAAAGTACGCTACTGTATTAAAAGCCTGAATAGCACTATACTTAAGATGTCTGTCATAATAACTTTTATTTGGCGCAAAGTCGCTATTTCATCTTCAGAATATGCATAAATTGAACAGACGAGTGTTTTTGTGCCCTTACAGTGGCATAAGTTATGTACTTTGGTTAACATGATAAGCCTACTTTGTGACCGTATTTACAAACAAACTGCTTCTAACTCTGAATTATTTAAAGGAACATTTTTTAAAGTCTCTGCGATTATGCTAACAAAAAATCACTCCTACGGCGATCCATGTCTCTACGTGAGTTCTTTATTATAATTCTTGAATTAACCTAGTACGCAGCTTTACCAAGCACAACAAAATAAATAAAGCAACCAGCTAAATGCTTGCCTTATAAAATGCCACCAGAATAATCAGTCAGGTCATTTATGTAATTTTTATTGGTTAAATAACAGGGTATAAAATGATAATTCTTATGCAAGAACACATTGGTCTAAATGCCTTCATATTTGTTGATGTAAAGCGATGTTAGACAACTTGAACGTAGAAATAAACAATGATATTTTAGGGGTTAAGAAGGCCGGCTATAAAGCTTGTTGGGTAGTCTGGTGGGTTAATAAAAATCGTCTATAAAAATGCGGTTAGTAATGCTATTTTCAAACGAATATTCTTTTATTATCTAAAGCGGTGACCTTGCATTCCAAGTGTTTTCATAGTGTCCATGGGCGCAAACTAACACGAAGATGTTTCTCGGAAGTAAATTAAAGAGTGTGGTTAGTAACATAACGTAAGTGGCGACGTGCGTCATCCAACCCACTATTAAATACACCTAGCCTGGGTGCAAAAGCAACGGATACAGAAAGAGCGTTCCAAGTCTGACACACACGAAGGGTAAAAAATTGCTAGGGCACGCCACAGACGAATTTACTTTTGTGCTAAATTCAAAGAGTGATTTCTTGGTCTGGCGACAGTGTTGTGTTGCAGTAAATATCAGCACACGATTTGGATTGTGTAACTCAGTTACATCATAAGCAAATTCCTTCGTAGTCGGCAATATCGCAAGCTGAATATTCCCAAGAATTTCAGCGTCTGCTCACATGGATGGTGGCGATTCTTAACAAGGTATTTAGAAGCCCATAATTAACCGTGGTCCAGTGCAGTAAAGTCAAGCTTCAGCATGGGCTGCTAAGTTTGAATAACGTATTCAACATAGGGATAAACATATGCGTTCGACATCTGTTCGAAAATGGATGCCTCTATATGCCCGAACGCCCACTGTAGCCACCCGAGGTGCCGGCTACCAGTTTTTGATGCCATTGTTGCTTACTTGGAACAACTTAATTTATCCTCCACAAGCACGCCAAGGTCGCCTTCTTTGGATGATTGCTAAAGTGCTTGGCTTCCTAGCCTGTATGAATAGGTATTCTAGTTCCCAATGGAGAGTACTTTGCAGTTGACCAAGTTTGGGGGTAGCCAATTTCGGTTTGACAATCAAGTACCAACCACGCACCCCACTAATGTGAATGCAGCTGGGCATCCGCCAGAATACGGCAACGTGTATTAATATAGTCAACAAACAGCAGGAAAGTTAAACCGGTTCTCCGAAGAATAAATAAAATAATCCGTAAATCGCCAGCTGCACGCCGTAACGGCGCTTTGCTGCTACGTAACCACCACCAGTCGCGCGTGGGTTGTACATGCTGCAAGGACGCCCGACCTTATGCGCATTCCAGCCGGTGACCTTATACTTTCAATCCAGACGCTCATATCATTCTGGCACCGGCCGACGTGGTTCGCTAAACAAAGTCATTGATGAGTACCAGAAAGAGTCGTTGACTTCCAATTGAGCCCTTGAGACAATATGCTTTGCTGGTAACGGATTAGATAAAGCTCCAGTCTATGACTACTAACTGGCTTGCGGAAGTAAGTAAGCGTTCCCGCTCTAGTGATGTCACCAATCCCGTAACCTTGGGGCCTGGAAATAGGAATCAAGTTTTAACAATGGAACACCCTTGAAAATTTCAAGTAGATCACATCAACGTCCCGTTCAGCTTCACCTGATTTGATCCAATCTCTCCGTGTAAAAGTTTATATCCCTAGTGCGTGATTACATTTGACTATATCCGTGTTGCTCAAAAGTAATAATTTTTCATCTTTCTAGACAACACACTAACGCATCGGCAACGATTGCTTCCATGAATTCGGACAACGTGGGAAGAACGAATGCTGGGCGGTAGTCTGATGGCTTAGTCTAGCATCCGTCTCCCTGCATCGTGTATATTAATCCACACAACTCAAGAACCCGGTTCCGTTCAAAACAGCGCATAAAATATTGGGCTAATTACTTTGCTAGTTGATTTCTGGCTGTTTCTAATGCCCCTTGGCGAATAATGATGACTTCTGTTAAGCTGTGGTTAGGCAGAATAGTCAGCCTTTACTTTACAGCTTAGAGATTAAAAGAGATGCGTGGGCGTTTTGGAGGCGGTAAAGCTAATGTAGGCCGATGGTCTGTTGGTAGGATCCTGGGAAATGTGGGGGCACACTGCGTTCACAATGCGTGTGCTGCTTCTATAGCTGCTCTAGTTGGACTATCAGTCGTCCGAAGCGGAGAAATTATTAGCGTCTTCTTAGATGGCCATTAGCATACCGTTATAACAATTTGTGGTTCGAACTGAAATTATTCGCCATATCCTGCTGATATTCGACTTTATCATATTTGTGCGATTGAGGGTATTGTTTACAATGGGTTACGTATAGGTCTTAATTGCCTGTCTTTAGTAGTGATCAGTACTCTGCTTGGCTGCTCTGAATGCAGTAAACCACTTACTAGTTCCGCCTTTCCAGAAAAGAATGGTTTTATGCTCATTGTCCTTGAGGCATCCGTGATCAGCTAATTAAAGTTGCTGATTAATTGGTGAAAAGCGACTTCCAGGTGGTCCTTAGCGAGAATCGAGCAGGTAGTAGCGTTAAGGGACTGAGCAAAGCAAACGTATTGCGTAATGGTTTGTAGCATCATAGTGTTCTCTTGGCGGTATTCCGCATAGCAGTTGACGTCGGATCTGCTGATGACATGAGCGCTGCGACCCAAAGAGCATTATGGAATTAATAGGAACACAGGATCCTACAAACACGACTTTCCCTTTTTCCGATACGCGTGGGCCTAACGAGGTAGTTGTAATGCGGAACACGGGTCGCAAACACGAGCAGATCTGTTTTGAACTGTGCTCCGAGCTTAGCAGAGTTTCTGAACACCGTACGTTAAAAGCACACATAATAAGGATGTAAAAGTGCGGTGCGCGGTGTATGAGGGTGTCGGTTACTTAAATCTGTCGCAACTTGGCAGTCCATTGGTGTATATTTTGAAGGGTGGTAAAACGTGGCCACGCAATTCAAGCAGCGCTAAGGAAAATCGGTTACAAATGTAGATTGAATCGTTAAATGCCTCGCACTCTGCGTCACTTTGTAATTAAAGGTTTACACCTCATTTCGTAAGCCTACGTTTCCGTATGTGTTTCTTGCCCCACAATGAGGCTTCAGCGTCTGTCATTTCAGTGTGCAACTATGTTTCCTTAACAGCGATGATATCGCGTGACTTTAAAATCTAGCGTCGTTTGCTTGAGCTAGCTTATTGAAAAGGCTTTGATAATAGGCATAAAGTTAAGATAATTTCTAGATCACTTGGAGCCCACAGGTTGCCATGGGAGCCAGGCAAAGTAGAAGAAGGACGGATGCGATGTCGACGGTTAATCATTTTAGTTGATGGTAGGCTGATAAGTTGTTTGCAAACTGATGTGACTAAGTTACGCTCCATTCCTTGTCCAGCCATACTGTAGAATCTTTTAACAGAGCGTTAAAGTGCTGCTCCTGCGTAACCGCTGGTATGTTTACGTTGTTAAGCGGACTCTTATCTGATTTTGTAAAGTTTCCGTAACTTTCAAACGAAGTCCTGATGAAAGACTTTGTCTTTGTCGCTGCCGACTTTATCACCCTACAGTCGCTGTCTGTACTGACTGAACCTGGATTTGTAGGATTCTTGTTCCCAGTCCCCTATACTTGGTGAAACTGGTAGCCTTTTATGCGACCGCCTCACAACGTTATCCAAGTTTATTGTACCACAAATGAACCTCCACTGTAACAAATCGTGGTTACTGACCTAATGACTCTTGTAAATCTGAAGTTTTGGCACGCCATAAAGAGATAGATGTCTAAACAATCCAGGATATTGTGTTCTACCGAGGTGATTCTGTTTGATTGACGCATGCTTCAAGGGACCCCTGGATACATGCTTGCATTACATGACAAGTGCTGTAGCGCACATCAGCAAGTAAAACGGTTTTACATTAATGGCAGTTTCTAGTGTTACACCAATAATTCTGGGGTTGCCAAGTATTCCGAGTTTTGTTGACAGGTAACACCCACCATGTCCTGGGTTTTGATTTAAGTGATTCCATATGCACATTAGTCCACCGTTGTTGGTCGTCAGGCAACTTACCAGGTAATGTGATGACGGTGGTTTGGGGGACATTTATGAACAACACATGCAGGTCGTTATCATTGCAACCCATTTAAGATAAACTGCGAGTTCGCGTAGTCGTTAAACCTTGGTTTAGATCATGTAATGCTGGTCCATTCATTGTCGCTGATTTGGCGTTTGCAGTGTTTGCAACCGACTAGGCGCTAAATGTAGCATTGCGATGGAGTTATGCAACGATCTCAGCGGAAGCGCCGAGCGGCTAGGTGGATTAGTACTCGATCGGAAACAAGTGTGATTTTGAGGCGGTAGACGCCGTTTGGGTTGTCCCGTCCGTGATAATGACGCAGGTTTTCAGGACAGGCTAAATTTGCTCAAACACACCTTTTCCTGGTGCCTAAGGTTTGTGGTCGTGACTATTATTTGCTTATCAGAGCTACGGTCATTTTTGGTCTGGCGATCATTTTAAATTGTAGGAGCGTACGGCAATGAGGACCTCGTCCATTGTAATTTTAGTGAAGTCAACCAATTACCAGAAATGTTTAGAGCTACCATCTTGTCCTGGTGGATAATCACTTCCAACGAAATACTCCAAGCGTAGGTTCCTTGTTCACATTTTTCTGCCAACGGTCGCACTTTTGGACTCAGGGAATTATGTATTTGCCTAGTGGGGTGGTCAAACTTGCAGTACAAAACTGGAGATACACTTAGGAGCTGTTTTATTGCTTATGTATTGTTAGAAAATAGGTGCACAGTTTGGGTAGTACCATTTGAAACAGGGTGACTAGGTTAAACCAAATTTTTCTAATTGTTTACATTCCGGGGATTCACATTGGCCCTCCAACTAGAACTTATTTGGATTCGCGTCTACTTGCTTTCTGCTATACGGCATAATGTGGCTATCTTACACAGTAAGTTACTGGACTTTGAGTAATTTTCCGACCCGTTGTCAGACGGCCGTATTCAACCACTTCTTTGCTTGGTCACCTATTACCCTGTGCAGTGGGAGAAAAGGCGAGAAAACGTTATTTGCGCTTTGTATGCAGATCTAAATGCCGCACGGTTAGTTGGCCGCTGACATGCGGAGCGCTGCTCGTGATTGGTCGACTCTGGTGACAGGACAGCAGAGTATATCGACAGCATTTGACCAATAAAATTAGTCCGCCGGTGCGGCCTGCTAACGGAAAACTCTTCTCAAAAACCGGTAAAACGATTTAGGCTATAAGGCGGTGGAATAAATCCTACGCTTAACTATCTACTGGAGTGGGTTGGTAATACCAACCCGAAACGGTGAAATTTGGACGGTGTGTATTTATAGCTGTGGAAAAGCCTAACCACAAGTCCGAGCAATGATAGAAAATAGTAGCAGCTCATTGACAAAAATAAATTAGTATTCTTATAAATTTGTTCCCGGCGACGAATCGAGCACACAAAAAGGAATTGAATAATATGGGACAAGTCACTGTCCTTTAGGTTTGCACGTAGAATGGTACAAATCTTTTCTGCGTCCATTAAATAATAACGTTAACGTATAAACATTAAGGCATAGTATAGTCATTGACGTATAGCATACATTTAGCGCCGCAGAAGAAGAATTCAAATATCACGGTAATCCGTTAATAAAGTATCAAGGTTTCCGCCTTTTTGACAAGTTGTACAGCTTAACACATAAAGGTAATGTGAATTCACTAACAACTGACCAATACATATAACCAAATGAGAGCTTGCTTTACTTAATTGCTTAAATTTAAGCTGGTTTTATACAACGCATTTAAATTGACGTGTGCAATCCTTAACGAAGCAGCGAACATTACACCGTAGTGGCCCAAGTGTCTGAAGCACGGTGAGTGTTTTATGGGAACACGATGGGTGACGGATGAGCGCCAGAGGGGCAAACAAATAGTAAAAAGTTGTGTAAATCGTCCAGCGCTCTCCGAGTAAAAGGGTGCGGGTCCCTTTTGAACGATCTTTATTCCCCATACTTTGCCCACTGTAGTAATGGTCTAACCGCATGCATGCCCTCCCGCCACCACCGTATTCACTTCATTAAAATTTCACACCACCTGCGATACGCACAACGCTTAACGACAGCATTATGTGTTAAAACGCAAGTAATTAACTAGACAGAATCGCGCTGCCCCAACCGTTCTTCCTTAGGTTGTTGCTACGTTTCCGGCTCCTTAGAGGTTACACTTGTGGTTATGTTTTACTGAATCTGTACGAAACATGACATCTTTTACTACCAACCGAAGTAGGTCTGGCATCGGACGACACAATGACCGATGCTGCAAATAACTATTCACATTCTAGTAGATCGGAAGCATTGATGTTAGACGGTGGCTAAGTATTGATTTATGACTTCCGTTGTACCATAGTTATATGGCGTTATGAAAACCAGATCCAGTAAAGAACCATGTCAGCTCGTTCATCTTCATTCATTGTTTGAACATTTCGCGTCAGTGATAAACATTGTTTTTGAGGGATATTTACAACTGAAGGAGAAACAGCGAAAGCATTGTGTCCTCAGCATGTAACTGTCCAATCACTGCTAGCAACATTCCTCCCTAAGCATTGCCGAAATATTCTGGGGGTGATTCGACTGATGCACCATCCGCGCGGATAAAGTGAAGTTGGATAAAGCGGAGCCTCTGTAGTTTAACCGTCTCCAACTACCATCACATTTTGATTTATATACACTGTGTTAGAAGAACTTTTGCGCCCCCATCTCTAAGTATTCTTTGAGGATGCCTCTATAGTACATCATATCCAGACGGTAAGGACTATAGCCCAGTGAGATAAATTTCCAACGGTAAAGTCAGGGGGCGTGACAAAGTACGCAGCACTGATACAGAATAGAATACACTCACCTGTAACTTTCGAAGTAAGGCGCGCTCAAAGTTTATGCGTACCTGTGTGTGCCAACATTGAACAGAAGTGTGCCGGAAACAGGAGCTTGAAGATCACAGGCGTCCTTCTGAGAATTACCTTTGTATAGCGCAGAGTACCTAGCTAGGTTAAAGCGAAGTACCGCATGGTGAGTGAGGTTGGTTTGATTTTATAATACAAACACACTCAGGTTCTTCTTAGAAGTCACGCGGTGCAACAGGAAACCAATCAGATTTGAGGCTTCGTAAGTGTTTAAAGAATTGATTGGGGGAATATAGCACCTATCACCTGTTAACATGTAACTGACAATTCGCAACCCATTCCTGCAGCAACTAGAGCGCCAACAGTGTAGTTCAAACTCTCAAGTTTAGAGACCTTTGAGCATATTTGTGAACCTAAGCGTAGGGCAAGCAGTTAACTTGAAATTATTAGTAGACCGTAGCTGATAAACAGCTCGACACACCTTCAAGAAAGGACTTTGGCCTACAACAAATCACGCCTTCAGCTAAATTATTTAATACATCTTTGCCACACGACTAAATATGGCTTTGAAATACGCGTCTACCCATAGACAATAGAGGTCGCTACTATGTTTGAAGCGCTCTAGACAGGTGTCGTGAAACACCCCGGTAAGAGACAGCCGTAATGATTGCACGTGACGTATAATGTACTCATGCTTTAGCTCTAATACTCTTCGGACTGGAGGTTTTCGTGTTTTGGTCTTCCTGTGCAGGTTTGGTGGCGTGCATAGCTAGACTCAATAACAGGGGTGCAACGGTAATATATGTAAGGTTGTTGAAAAGGATTTTGTACAGGCCAAAATTGTTGTATTGCTTTATGAGTGAGTACAAGCCCAGGGAAGAAAACATCTGGTAAGTTATCCTGGAAATTAGTACAACTGCAGTTAGTAGTTTACCTTTCAACATTATAGACCCATTGTTGTTAATTTAGTTGCCCGACACGCTGAGTATTTTGTAGCCTCCATAAGCGAAAAGAATAGAACCAAGTTATTTTTCTTTATTAGGACTATTTGGCAGATCGAAAATTGTATTTTGCGGAATGCATTACCAACCAACGTTAATATATGGTTACCGTAGGTGATAAACCAATCGTTTTGGGGAGAGCATTTCAACATGGACACAGCAGATATAAAAGGAAATTATCTATTGCACACCAAACGGCTGTACTGTCTTGCAAAGTTTTTAGTTACCAGTATATCAGTAGGATAAAGTATAAGATACATAATATTTCCAGACGATTCGGGACCTTTTTTAGTTATTGCGTCTAAATAGATGATTGTGCGTAGTAAAAGGTTTAAACCTTTTCGGTACGTAGTCTGAAATGCCTAATTACCTGACACTGAGTAGGACGCCATTGACCATTTTACTTACATTGGAATCAAAATCTCACGTATGAACACTGAAGTCAAGCTCTGAGCTCATAGCAAAAACGTAGGTCGAATGTCCAATGAAAGCCGATACCAAGTAGTTGGTATTAACTAAGAGCACCCAGGTGCAGAATAAAGAGCGCGTAGTAAAAGTTCCGAGCAGGGAAAACAAAATTGCGATGAGACGATAACAACATAGCGCAATGCTTTGAACGCGTTATTATTGTTATTTATGAACGCGTTATCATTATCATGGCCACAAAATTAAAGGCACTTGTTTACAAACAACAAAACACAAACAACTACATTGCTATAGAATATAGAAAACCAAATAATTTTGTCAAATATATTAAAGCCAATGAAAACAAGCACAAATAAATATATGGTAAAAATCTATGATAGCGTAAAAATATATAACGGAATTATAAAGGGCTTATTTATTACAGTGCTTAAAAAAGTAAAGTTGCAGTAATGTGGTTAGGGTGAAAGTTAAAATGTATTTCCAGAAAAGTGGCAAGAAACTGCCAATAAAATCTTTCGTTGCAATCATTTGCTTCAGTTTTGCTCAACTATGCAATGCTTAAGTGGAAATAAAAGCTACAAGAGGTAAACATGGAGACGTATATTCTAAAAGCGGCTTCAGTCAACCATATTTTGGCGAGTTACAGGTTTTCTACTTCTTAATAAACATTCACAATCAACGCGCTGTATGCAGTAGGCTTAAGTGCCTTTACGTCAAAAAGGTGTTTAAATCGTGCGCACATTGTATATGAATAGATGTTATTACGTACAGTATTAGTTGCATGTATTTCAGTGAAAGTCCTTATCCTAACAGATTAATGCACGCGCACATCGATATTCTGATGGTCAATTTCTCCAAAATTGTGAAGTAACCGGAACCGTGTTATCTGACACAACCTACACGCATATTTATCAGTTGCAACTGCAAAGAAATATCTCGCATTGGTTGCCCTTCGCTGGTATATACAAAGCACTTCTGCAAGTCAGCAAAACCATTAATGCTGCAATTCCTGACTGTTTATACGTAAATAGTATAAACATCTCCGCGCAAAAGGCAGTCGCAGGTACGTTTTCGCAAAAACTTTTAAGTGGTACATTAGTATGGAATTACAAGTCAACTATTCGTTTCATATGTATTGTGTAACAAAATAAAATATGGAAAAGCACGTACTGCTTAGTGTGAACATATCCCACCAACCTACAAATCTAAAACCACATTAAGAAGCGTTTAGCAGGTTAGCACCGCCTAAATATGCGTAAATGTTAGCATTATTGCTGTTGGAAAGCAATCTCAATCTTACACGGCTGATCTTGAAAATTTCATCTATTTCTGTTAGCATTACTTTAGAAAGGGTCATCGCCTTTTACCATTAAGTATTCCACCCTTATTTATCAATTTTAGCAGATTTTTGGATCATATTGGCCTCTTAATTTTTATTAGCTTGCTTTCTTTTAGCGTAGATTATTTCTAAATTTATGACGACTTAGAACTCAGTGACAAAGTCGTGTACTAAAAGATTTAAGAAATGGTATAACCAAACGTTGATACTCGGCATTTATTTGCGATCAATTTCCTTGAAAAGTTTGTCTAAATTCATCATGTATTAAACCACGTTGGTCATTCATAATTAATTGTAAGGCTATACATTATGTGTGGTTCTAATTCACACAAAACCTGTTAAACAGTTCATATATGTAAACCATAGGCAATACGTTTTCACCGAGCATTTCTATTATACTCAAGTGTGTCAACAATAAGCTTAGATAGATAAGCATCCAGCCTAACTTTGCCACATAATTAAAAAAGTTGACCAGTTGCTATACCTCGAAGAAATTTGTGCACCTACTGACGGGAGCAATCAATATTGGCATCATCTGTGTTGATTGCCTAATCGTCGCAAACCGTTGCGTTAAAAACAAAACATATAAAGTTTGTAGGTTGTTAGCTCAAAAACGTCTAACCTAACTA
>CALYDF020008766.1:0-11348 GCA_944474145.2 Dicrocoelium dendriticum
ATACAGCCTGATATATGCACTGAGCATCTGACAGAATATTGAAGGGTCAAAATGCCTAAATACTCTTCGCAAAAGACCAAGGTGTTAGTTCGGATTGTAGGGTCGCCTTCTCGGCCTAACCTGGACATCCAAGTTCCTCCTGTACTATCACATCTAGATAGCATTCAGTAGTAGCACGCTGCAAAGCTTGTACACAAGGCAGAAATCTCACTCGAAATCTATCACTAACTACGCAGAAAGCTATGGTCCGAAGTACGCATAAAGTCCGTGAGCACTTTGTCAAAATGACAAGTAAACACCGAACAAGCAGTTCATCTGTAAAAGCGAAGCCCATTGCAGCTCAGATCCGGGATGTCGTCAACACCCACCGGTAGCTGAAGGAAGTTTAAGTTATCAACTACTTGCTGACCCTCGGGATGGTCATTTGGCCTCTGTCGTGGGTCAATAAAACGCGACCAAGATTTGACTCCACATGTGTCGGAATAAACCACACCTGAAATCTGCGTCCGGTAATACGCTTCTGACTTCTTAAGTACTTAATGAACTATGGACTATGATTTTAGAAGGGTTAGGAAGAATTGCTCCACAAACCCCGGTGTGTCATCTGTAGAGGATTTCAACAAGCGTTAAGCAAAAGAGCAGTATTTTCTGCTAAAAGAAGGTTTTATCACTTTTAATGCAGTAGTCGAACACTCCACGTAATCTCATAGCGACAGTAGGTGACATATAACGAGTCTAAATTATATCTTGGAAGCAGTACGGAAAGATTGCACCAAATAACAAAATGTAAGTGGAGGATTGTGTCCTCCAACCAAATTTGGATTACCTCGATTGACATGGCCGAAACGCGGCTAATTCGGAGACAGTGTTCCGCTGGTGACACCCTCGAATAGAAGAGAGAAAGTTCTGCGCTAATCCAGATCGCTGTACGGATGCACCAGTTTCAAGAAGTGACCCTCAAAGTTCGCATAAATGCTGAGTTGTAGTAAAACGTGGCGCACCACATCTGGATCGTGCAGAAGTAAGCATGTCATAATCAGCTCGCTTCGTAATCGGTGATATCGTCCACTGAATATCCCAGACTTTTCGGCCTCCGCTCCTATGGTAGATTCCGCGTTCCAATGGCTCATTTAGAAGCCCGACGTTGAGACTGGCCCAGTGCAATGAAGTCGTGCTTCGGTCATGGCTACCAGGTTCGAATTGCATTTTCGACATGGAGGCGAGAACCCACACTGAGCATCTGTCGGAAAAATAGAGATATCTACAGGTTCGAATGAACTTCTCAATGGCACGACTTGTCAGATTTTGACGCCATTTTGGATTGTCGGGAACAATTCAAGTCATCATGCAAGAGCACGCTTAGATCGTGTTCGACGGAAGATGGCTGCAGTACTTGTAGGACTAGGTACTGTAGGACAAGGTACTCTGGTGTCGTGTGGAAAATGCCTTGCATTTGATCAAGTTGAATTTTGATGAATTTCGGCCTACCGCTTACGCGACGTATTCTGGTCACACTGTATTAAATTCTGGTCGACTTTCATGTGAATATTGAGCAATATGTTGATACCGTTGGCAAACAAAAAATAGTTGAAAGCGATTAGATGTGCATGTCATTAGTAGATATCAAAAATAATCCTGATCATAGATCTGAGCATTGAAATGCACCGCACCAAACAAGTATGGGGTCAAATAAAGAGTTGCGAGCTCTGACAACTGAGTGCGGTTGAAGGAAACAGTTTGCGATTTAGCTCAAGTGAGGGTTACAAATGCTGCAATATAGATCATAGAAAGGAGGATTCAATGACTTACACTATCGAATGCATTCCACAAATACGGGTGGATCATGTCAACATCTACCCCAGCGTCAGCTGACTTGGTCCAACTACACTGTGCTATTAATAGATTACTTGCGAACGATCGCTGTATACAAAACTGTGCCAGTCAAGAGCAATAACAGCAAAACAACTCATCAGCAAAGATGGATAGCACAGCAAGAAGAGATATTCGGTTGCCGTTTTGGAGGCCTAGTCATGCTTCCAGGTCATTATTCCAAGATTCCACATAGCAGGAACCTGATTCTGGTCAAGACAGTGCTGAAAGAACTGAGCCCAAAGTTCTGCCGGTTTTCTTACTGCTGACCCCAATGTTAATGTGGTTGCGCTGCAACTTCATTATTTGCAAGAAAACTTTCGCCGTAAAAGAGATGTAGAGTTGTTCCGGCGGCGGAGCAAGCAATTTGAAAGATTGCCTGTCGGTAAGGTGCTCTGAACCGTGATAGTATACGGTATCCGCAACTCGTTTGTTGCTTCCGTAGCCATTCCTGTTCGATGATCAGCCATCCTGTGTACAGGAGTTCTGCATCAACTTTCGGAAGGCATTGACATATTTTGTACAGAAGTCCGGGTTAGCGCCGACAGCTTTTTGTAATGTTCTGCTCTGTCTTCGCTAAGAAACTGTGTGCAGTTGTTACGTTGGTTTACGTAGTTGTCCGCAGCACCTGATGTTAGAGCTAATCTCTATGCTCGTTACATTGCGTTGCTGAGGGACACATGTTATCCAAATCATCTCCTTACAAGACAAGCAGTTTTAGGCACATAGCAAACTTTTGTATCGAAAGCATCCTTTACTCAGTCGATTAAGTTTGCTGACCACTTCCCGTAAGGCTATGTCCAAGAGGTTTCTGACGATAAAACTGTCAGGTTGTTGCGCTGACGCGGTGGACTAATCGATCACAGCGTGTAACGATGCGCACCAACTCAGCTTACTTATTTCGATAGTCTTCATAGCAGTTGTAGTTGAAACTGATGACTACATGATCACTGCGGCCCAAAAGGCAGTCTGCAGCAAAACACAGTATTAATCTGTTCCTCGTTGGTGAACACAAGTGTCAGCAGAGATGATCTGTTACCTTTCCTGAAACGAGTGGGTAAATGACGTGTTTGTAAATTGAAACACGTGTGCCTGGCTCTTGCAGGTCGGCTTTGAATTTTCTTCGTTTGCGGCAGGAGTTTCTGTCTCATGTACGTTGAGATCATCCATGATCAAATGATTGTATTTCCCCTTTATGCTGTGTCTTAAAGTATTTACGGGGTGGAAGTCAATTTCGAATCTAGGAATTTTGGGGCAGTACAGCAAGGTTATAACAGAATTGTCTCTGCTCAACATTTCACTTTGATGCAGTCATCAGACTTCTACATACAACCTGTGCAACCAATTTTGTCATGGAGAATGCTTTGATGGAGCATCGAGCAATCTGAGCATTTAATGGAAAACGATTGCACCGAAATCTTACTTTGGCCCCTTTGTTCTTGGAATATCACATGGCGAAATCACGCCGAACTTGTATATTGACACAAAAATTATGACTGATTATTTCGCGCCCCAACACCATCATGTTCCTGGGTCTGATTGTTACCTGACAACACGCTCAATTGTATGAACTACGAACATTTCGTTAATACCCCTCATTGAAACGGAAGCTTTTACTACTCCAAATCAGCTATGCTTGGATGCATATTTGATCGCGCCTTCACCGGTGTGCCTCGTTTCATCGAGTATACATCATTTATTGATTTATTTAACTGCAGGCGACACCAAACAGCATCGAAGAAGTACGAATCATCTGCAACAATGCAGACGAAGCATTTTTATTTCGGCAGAAACATCGAGGAACCTTGATCTAATAAAAGCCCCAGTCTGGAAGATAATGTTTGAGGAGAAATGTTAAAGGTTCCGGAGGCAACACTTAGAACGCCACGTAAACATTAGGCTTGCATCCATGGGAATTGCGGCTTTCTTGTTTGTACAGGTAGTGAATTGCTACGATCTTTTGATCTATCTTAGCGATCGACCTAATTTCGCAGCATCCACACGAACTCAACCACCAGGGTGCAACCAGCTTTACCGCGACATTATGTAGCTAAAACGACGCGGGTGGGGGGAGGCAAAGCGTGTATTGCCACAAGAACGTGCCCATGACTGCTCACAAACCCGTACAGCTTTGGACCTCATTGGATGTTCCACCCAGCTGCTGAATCCGTAATCATCATCTGTGTCTGCGAACAGGTGGCCGTACTTGCTCAGTACAATCAATATTTCAGCTTGCTGGCAGTCACGCAGAACCTTGACGAGACCTACTCGATGGGCTCCCCCAGTGTTCATCAAATCGTCTCGTTGCCTATAATTACCAAATCATTTCTCATATCAATTGTGGCACCGAGCTGTTTGAGGATGTCGTTGCGATGATTGTTTCAGTAGCCTCCTCCACGATGAACATAGCAGGGCTGATGAGCGTTTCTGCTATTCTGATGCGCAACCGCTGGGTGCCCGTCACAGCAAAAGCATGTCCACCAGCGGTCCGCATCACGATCGAGGACTAAGTTACTCGAACTCCTTGAAATTTTGGTAATGGACACTACTGCTTCTGTGGCAAATTTGGCATGGGCCGACACAACTTCGATTGTTATCTTGAGAACCGGTACGCGCCACCTACTCGACCAGGATAGAGAGAAACAATGGTACAAATTGCAGTTGGTGCAGGATCTATCCACATGACCCATCTGATTGCATGGGAAACATCAACGACCGTTCTGGCTTGAATGTTCATTGATTTGTGCAATCTCTACCGGAGTCTCCCTCGACGGCAGCTTCCCAACTATTCCGGACAGTTCGTTTACTCTGTTTTCCAACTCGGAATGCTAGACACTCCTCACAGTCACTTGCTCCGAAAAATTCTGAGCAACCGGTACCAGATTCTCCCCCTGCTCGTTCCAACCATCGCTGCCAACTTTACCTTGACATGAAGTAGGCTCGGCAAGATTCATACAATTTGATGTTAGAATAGCCATTCTCTTGCGTTTTCCTTTAACTCGGAGAACCCAATCGTCAAACATCTGTCCAATTGCTAAAAAAACGCCATCAAGTCCTCCTATTAGTCCCATCTGGCTGAGTGAAATTGCTCAATTGCTCGCTGTCTATCGTCTACCTTCCCTAAATTCTGCACACAATGGCGCCCTCATCTCAACGAACGAACATCCGTAATTGGCCTTCCGAATAAGCGAATACACCATCTTCGCTTTTTCATCCAACAGCGTGGCCATAGCAGTTAGCAAATTGGCGTCACCTTTGATCCCGTTGCATGCAGCCATCGCCTCAAATTCAACGAGCCAGGACTCCAGGTCTCCGTGCGCGAATTGCATTGGCCAGGTCAGCTTCCTCCTGATTGGTTACGTCACCAGTGCAATGAAAACGACAGTCGGTGGGGAAAGGGCAGAGCGTGTATTGCCACAAGAATGTGCAACTGACATCTCAAAAACCTGTGCAACTTTGGACCGTGTTTCCTTCTCATGGAGCAGGGCGGATGAGAATATTTTGACGGGACATTCCAGGTATCTACGAGGTTGGGCTTCGTGGCAACCCCTCCATCATTTTAGCCCGTATCTTCGCTTCGCTACATCCGATTCTCGCTGGTCATTAGTTCTTCGAAAGCTGGCGATGTGCTCTCCCGTGGTTGCATCATTCGGCCTTCATCCACTGCTGTTGGCTTTGCTTGCAGCGTATTTGTCTGATTCATTGCCTTCTTGCCAAATACCTCCTACATTGTTCTGGGTGCAGGCTCGTTACTAGATGCCGCTCGTGATGCGCTGTCGGATCGATCCGTAACGTTCGCAGAGCCTTGTCACGTCTCATTGATTGCGTTCGTTTGTACTTCTCTGCTTTTCCGTTTTTGTTATCGTTCCGATTCACGAATAGTCGCTGGCTTCCGCCGCCCTACACCCTCCCCTTCTCGAACTTGCTGTTTTCTCTCTTACCAAGACCGCAGCAGGGCGGCGTTCACCCCGCATTTCGTTCCTCCGCTGTCGATTTGGAAGTTTGCTCCCTTCTGATCCAGTACGGTTTAGGGGCTTTTCCAACGTTCCTTGAACTTGCTGGCACCTGGACCCTCATGATCTAGCTCATCGTTGTTTTGTACTTTGACTTGTCGACCATTCCTAAATGGCGTCCACTTGTGATCCTCATGCCTGGCGTCGTAGTTCCTCTTACTGCTTGCTTGCCGGGCTTTGGTTCCTTTTCTAGCATGCGCTTGAAGTCGTGCGTGATGCAGTGCCAGGTGTTCGCCCTCACTCAGCTTTGCTAAGCACGTAGGGAGCTGCTTCGTAATCTCACATGTTAACTTAAGCAAATCCGTCGTCTAAGCAACAACAGTGATACGACTAAAGTTGATAGAGCGATTTGCAACCTCTGTTTGCTTATTCTGTGGCTATATTGTCAGGATACACTCTTACGGATTTATGAGCATATTGAAATAATCTAATAGAAATTCTGGAATTATTCAATTTGATTTCTGATTCGGTAGTTTGTAGATTATATTTTGTGTGGTATCTTTTCACACATCGTGCAGTTACGTGTTGCAAATTCTACCTTACCATTTTACGTAAATTTTGCGCCATGATTCCAAGTGGTCGAAGAAATTGCCCTGTGGATCCCGCTCGAAAATTGTCGGAAACACGGCAAAAACTCTCACGTGCTTTGATTGTTGTGCTAGATTTAATATTCCGTGTGTTGGCTTAACTGCCGACGCCTACCGTCTTCTGCGTTCCATTCAACATTAATTCAACCAAAAGTTTTGCAACAAACGTTGCAGTCTAAGGAAACCAGAGAAACGAATAATATCTAATGTTGCAGATCGCAACCGAAAAAGTTTAACCGTGGCCAGTTCTAGACTTACTGTGTCGCAAACTTGCCCAGAGTCCATTCTAGGTTTAACCCAGCATTCCTACTATGCAACGCCTTCCGACAACTCATTACCTCGCCATACAAATTGTCATCATTCAATCGGCGGTTGATTCAAGCAACACATAAGACTCCCAGATCAATTAAGAATTCAAGGCCAGAAGTGCGTTAATTTTCTATTTGTACATAAAGTTAGGGCAAAAAATTATATACTGATCTTGCAAATGTTCACCAAAAAATGTACAATATTTCTGTTCTCAAATTAAAACCGGACATCCAAACAAGATCAAATGCCGGCAACTATTAACTGAAATCCAACCAGTTACACAGCAGACTAAGCTATTCAGTCAGATGCGATTTAAAGCAAAACGATCACTATTCAAATCGATCAAGCCGTAAAAATGTCAGCAGATCAGAGTCATGGGTAGCGAAACAAGAGGATTACGGATGGGGCTTATGGCATGGTTCCGTGGATTTCGACAGACTGTGATTCGTCCGTTGCACGAATGCTTCCTGAGAGTTGACCCCAATTGAGAATAATGATCCACTGATCTCGTGCTCTGATAGCTCTGATGACGCGGGATGATTGTCCGAAGCCTTATGAACCATGGAAAAGTCAACAGCGGTATAAGTTTCTTAAACCAAGTAAAGCTTCCTGCTGCTGTAAAAACAGGACAGATCAAGCTAAGCTCTAGTCTACACTTCTCCTGCAGGAATAAATGAATAACTAAATGGTGTATCTCTTGACATTGCAAGACACAGACCTATTAACTTGTCTGATCATTTTGTAAAACATGATCACATAGTGAAGAAAATTGTCCAAGTGTACCAATGTTTCCTCTGAATTGTTGAGTGTTTGAATAATTGTAAGGATCTTCATCATTTCATGTAAATTAATACGCCATTAAATGGAACCTTCCCTGGTGACCTGCTTTCATGCGGTGTAGTCCCTCGAGAGGTTTTCCCCGCGCTTCCAAGTCTCATCTAGCCATGAGTTACTGAGCCTTAAAGCAGATACGCCGCAACATTTTGACTCGTTTAAGTTAATGTTTTTATTACTTTTCGTTGTTTTTTAGATGCAACTATATGCAAAATGCTCTCATCACATCGACGCTTCTGTTTTAGTTACTATTACAAGAAAAAATGTCATCAATAAGTTGACATTTTTGCCTCTGTCGTGTGCTATTTTGTTGTCATCACGTTTACTCAATATTTTTTCGATAGCTGCATATTTCGAGGCAGTCCCGACACACAGCACATTCTCTCATGCAGCTATTTCGAGTCCAGCAGTTTTGAAATGCGCTATTGATTATATGGCAATTCGCCTTGCGTGGGTGTGCCAGATAGGTAAGAAGCTTCAGTCTCGCACCTCAGGAGATTAGCCCAAGAGTGGCCAACAATGACAGAGAATAAAAGCAAACAGAAAAACTAGAGCTGGGAAGATAGAGCGTTAACAATAAAGGAACGACAGATGGTGGTTCAATTTAAGGAGTGCATAGGGATCATAGAAAACAAATGAACATCCGAAATATTCACTTAAAGGAGAGTTCTCAGAGGAATAGTGCGACGAATCCGACGGGTGTAGATGATCGAAAAGGATCGATTGGCTGCACAAGTTCATTCTACATTGCTGTGACAGGTAATGCGGATACCCAGTTTGTTGCTTACAAAGAAGGACAGAGGACAGTTAGAAGGGTACGATACGTGAGAAGCGTTGGCATAATAAAACAGGACTAAGTTTCACCTCGACTATTGTCAGAGGAGTGCTGAGGTGACGAACCGGAGAGTATAAACTCCAAGCGGCAAGACTGGGTCTAACGGAGTTACTAATACATAATGTGATGCTTATTTCAAACATTCCCTGGTCCTTGAAAACATAGCTCCTCAGTCGCTGTGTGTCGATTAAACGGTTTAATGTTCGGTAACAGAAGGAATTGACTAATTTCAGTTTGGAATTGACTGATAGTCGGACTAACTCGTACTGGGTGCTGCAGTCGGTTCCAGTTGTATTCATTAACCTTCCTAAACTTCAACTGTGTGCTTGAGCTGAAACTGACGTTGTATATCAGTTTGTAAAAGAAAACTAAGTTCAGCTTCAGGCTTCGTAACTATAGGGGATTGATATTCAGTACTTTACATCTATCGTGATATGTTGCTAGCGACGATTCACTCATAAGTCTTTTAGTGAATGACAACTGCAGACATCCCAGTGACAAGAAATCACTCATGCGCATGTGACTGTATATGATCGAGCAGTACTCCAAAAGTGGGCGTACACAAATCAAATAAAGAGCTAGCTTGGCTGTGGGTAAGACTATTTAGTTGTTGATTAAGCTTAAAGTGAGTCTTGCCTTCGATAACTGTTGTTGAGCGTGATTTGAGAACTCTAGTAGTTCATTGTAGCATAAGCCTAGGTCACGGACGGACTGAGTGATAGAGATTGGTCACTCATTTCTAGTGTGCTGCTACATCTATGACAGAATACGCGGGATTTTTGGCCGGAGAATTCAATTAACCATTCAATTGACCACAGTTCAAGGGAATTCAGATCCGTTTGAATAGTTTTGATGATTATCTGCAGAGGTTCTGGAGGAAATATCTAGACGATTTTCTTGTCCTCTGCAAAAAGAAACGGTTTACCAGCTTTGATTTTATCGAAAACATCATTGATGTAGATGAGAAACAGAGTGAGACCAAGTACTCCACTTGATATTGCACGCGGTTGTGATTCCAGGTTATTTTGGTAAAACGGTCTGAGTACGACCTTCTAATAATGAGGCAAACCAAGCTAGGAGTTAGTTACGGAATCCGAATGACCTAAGCTGCAACAAAAGTCGCCAGTGCGGAACATAATCGTAGTCTTTGTGCAAATCAAGGCAGATGACAAGTACCGAGATTTTGGCATTTAAAGCCGACGTAATGTAATCTTATAAGTCTAACTGACAGGCGTTACATGAGCTTTTGCTCATAAATTTGCTGTCGGTCAATTAAAACTTTGTACGTTATAAGGTAGTCAACGAGATACTTTGACTTTCACCCTCAAGGTTCCTTGGGGATAGTGATACTTGTCTCAAAAGTTGTGATTCTGTTGTAGTTTCTAGCCTTATGTTTCTCACATTCCCATTCCAACCCATTTAAATCACTGATTTCCCTTTTCGTGATAGTTAAATATCGCTCGTCTGCGAGTGAACAGAAAGCATGAAATGATATTATCCTGCATCACACGTCTTCTCACTGTATTGTTAATACTTATAAATGGAACCCAATGTATTTAGATATATTTTGATTACTTTTAAAATACTGTAGAAATGATGGAAGTGTGAGTAATGGGTCGATACTTACCCACTTCTTTTCGTGCACCACCTTTGTGTTGACAAATGACGATAGAATGTTTCCAATGTGGTGGGAAGTGGCTATATGTTAGAGAAAGGCAGAAAATTTTAAAAAGTGAAATGGTAAGGTCCGCCGCCATACGTGAGTAAAATTGTGGGAATGCCATCCCGCCAGGCAAAGGTATGGGATCGAACTGATTGTAAGGCGTATTTAACCTCGGCAATGTTTATACTTATCTTCGACAGTATGCGGTCAGTGTAATTCGTCCTTTTGATACCTGCAGACTCCGGCTCGTTAATAAGTGAGGAAGCAAAATATTCCTTGAACACCTGACATATGCACATTGGGTCTGTGATACTTACCTGTTTTTGTCGGATTGAGGTGGGGATTTGGTCGGTAGGTCTAGGATTTTTGAATTTAGCGTTTGTGTGAGTGCGGGTGTCTTACGGCAATGGGAAACAGTCGGACGTTCTTCAGCTATATATCGCAGCCTGTTTTCTGTAGCGATCTTATTTCAAAAACTGTTTTGTGCTTATGATGCTGGAGAAGCCACTAGTCTCGAACTTTGCGTAGGTTGCGACATACTCTTGGTGACAATTTGCAGGTGGTTCTATTCGCTGGAACTACAATGGCGCGAGTATGTCTTTACGCGCTAAAAAAATTTGTCAGAAGCTCGGACACAAACTCTTCAACATTTCTGGTCAATAAAAAATATCCCGTTTAAGAGACAGGAGAATTCCTGATAACTGCAATCAATCGACACATCGGATGGGAACATAAAACACTGTAGTGTTTCCATGGTTACGGGTAAAGGTAAAATAGCAATTTACAATGTTATGATCACTGCCCGGGAAGTTACCCAGGACAGTTCCATCAAAACAAGAGAGTGTGAGAGTGAATACTAGATCCAGGCTGTCGTTCATACGTGTGACAGAGGTAACTTGTTGCGCCCAATCTGTTATACCTATACTTGCTAAGGAGTCTGCGGATTTCTGTGGACCGGAGTGTGAAGCCCACGATACTTCTGGCACGCTGAAGTCCTCCGCAGTAATCTTCCCATTGTAGTAATGTGTTGCTGCGAACTAGAAGGCCTTCCTAAGTTAACCAAGTGCGGAGTCTTTGAAACAAGGTGGGTTATAGACCCAGCCCACCAAGATGTCTAGACTGTTAAAGGATGTGCTTATCCAAACGGAGTCATCAACTGAGCACAGATGAGTGTCATTCAATTCTTACACCCAGAGGTCTTGTCAAACGTAACTAGAACAGCCTTCACCTCTATCTTT
>CALYDF020008767.1:0-11373 GCA_944474145.2 Dicrocoelium dendriticum
ACATGGTTGGCGGCATCCGGTTTCGGATTTGCCTGTCACTGTGGCCAGCCACAGGATGCCTGCGCCTACACAGGGACCATGGGTGGCTTGTGCTGCACCACCCACAGCTCCAACCACAAACCCCATATCCAGTGTAAACCCGAAGGAATAAGACCGGGAGGCATGCGGATGGGAACCACGTTTCATCAACGGAGCCGGCCCACACTCCTTCACAAGCAAACACACAAGCAAACACTGTATTTGGGAATCAAGCGCACACACAAGGCGGTGGCTTGACCGTAGTCCGCTCCACACTGACTGCGTGGAACCACTCTTTGATCCTAACACGGCCACAAGGACCGTGCACCCTGTCCCCTCCAGCAACGACCAACTGTCTCCTAGAGCCAGTATGGACGAGGTAGTGGGTAATAGACAGGTAGGCACTTTGTCAACATACACATCAGGCGCATCCACACCAAGGATATCAAAGAACAGCCAAACAGTTGAGAGAGAGAGAGAGGAAGAAAAAGAGGAAAGCTCGATTAATGCATAAGGAAACGGTGATATAAACCTTAATTAAATAGCATATGTAATAAGTTGTTTACAAACAAATCCTAGATAAGTGCACGAGGTCAGGAAATATAGTTCACGGAATGCCACGAACACAAAAGTGTTATGGAAATCGAATACAATTAGCTTAGGCGATGTGTGCAAGTTAATGGAATAGAGTACAGGGAGACATTTATATGAGAAAGAAAAACATTAAAGCAAAAACTGTAAACCCACCACCTGAAATAAAGAGACTTAGCATGCAAGCACGCGGTTAGTAAATCGAATTCAGCGTGCCTACAAACGCTGCGCCGGCTCGTCGTAATTCTCTGCAGGACCCTTCGTCGCTTCTGTAGTGGCCCCAAAGGGCCTAGCTCATGGCCCACTAGACATTTATATGAGAAAGAAAGGCATTAGGACAGAACCGAAAACCCACCACCTGAAACTGGCAGACATAACCCATACATTACATACAAAGAGGAAAGCAGAGGTAATAGTGGGATCCATGGACCCGACACAGATGAGTTCGTCATCAGCACACCCAAAAGCGATTAGTGACCGACCATTCACCGGTCGGCACAACCTTTACCCAAACCACGCATCCCACGATTCATTGTTAAAAAGAAAGAAACTTTTCTGTATGTACACCAGTGCACAAGATCTCCTAAACAGGCTTGCTGAACTGCGGCTACGTTAAACGTCACGTGCCTGGAACCTCATATTCATCACGGAAACTTGGTTGCACTCAGAAATTACCTACGCGCTGGTCGCGGTACATGCTATGTCCCTTCTCCAAAGCGATCGTCCTAGCAATGGCGGTGGTGTACTGTTATACCACCGAAACGACCTGCAGTGCAAACCGGTGGTTGATCCAGAAATGCTGAATATAAGCTCCCTATGCTGCAGTCTGCGACTGAGACGCAACGACACTTGCCTTTTGGCCGTTGTTTGTCGTCCTCCAATGTCCACCCCCAGAGATGGACTCCCGCCTAATATTAGCCTTGGAAGGGTACTGCGAGGGCGACGCAGCCATTTTTCTCATCTCCAAGGACTTCAGTATTCATGATTTGGAAATTCTGGCAGCAGCAACGAGCAGTTCAAAACCGGCAAGCATTCCGCTCTGCAGCCATGTCAGTTCCTCACCTTATTCAGATCGGAAAATAAACCATCTGTTTCCGATGTAGTGCTCACAAACGATGAGCTCATAATTGAGAATGCAAGGATGGAGAGCCCTCTGGGGCGGTGCGATCATGTAACCTTAATTTACGATTTCGTGTGTTAGGCGGTATCCACAAGAATATACTAACCTGTTTCGAACAATTATCCACTACGGCCTACTGGCAGAACTTGTGGGAGATGCCGTCTGGGAGTTTCTCCGGTGGCTGTTCCATTGAGAGTACTCAGATGGAGTTTACTGGCAATTTTAGTGATCTGGTTAAATCTCCATCGGTAAACAAGCCACTTCTTTCTGCGAAAGCACAATCATTCACTCGGATCAGAACCCGAAAACAAGTGACATTAAGGGACTCAGCGTGGCATGTGTATAGTGCGAACCCTAGCCCTGACAACTAGAGGAACTCTGTTGTGCATCATAACCACTGCACCACACTTGTACGTGAGGAGATATTAGTAGACCAACAGAGTCTAGCAGAAAGTTTTGTGGTAGCAAAATAGTTCTGTACAAACATGTGAACAGCCTCCGGAATGTGAAACGTGGTGTTCCGCCACTAATATCAGCAGATGGATGTGCTCAAACCGTCGTGGATGCAGCTAACGTTCCACGGCTCAATATCCTTTAATTTCCCGACGTGCTATCTGCATGCGTAACATAGCTGTCCCAATCTCCCAGAGGCCAGTAGTTACACACGGCACCTATATTTCGGCGACCAGTATGGGAAGCTGCGCTGGTTGCGCACACATAGTTCCCCCGGAGTTGACTACATTCTCCCCAAAGTACTGCAGGTGGCAGCTACGATGATAGCTGATCCACTAACGAAAGTTGTCCAAATATGCCTGGATGAACAGCAGGTCCCTAACATGTGGAAGCAAGGCATCATTACACCGATTTTCGAGAGTCGTAGCCGTTCAGAGCCCGCCAACCATCGCCCAGAGATACTGCTCCCGGTGCTCTCAAACGTGATGGAATCGATCATAGCTGAGGCTGTTATGGGTTACTCCGAAAGGTCTAACATCATAGCACCAGTATGACACGGATTCCGTCAGCATCCGTCATGTACTACCAATCCACTCATTGCAGGTGGCAGTTGGACTGAGATAGCCGACAGTGGGACCGGCATTGACGTCATCTACCTAGGATTTTCTACAGCCTTTGAGCACATAGGTCACCTCATCCAGCTCCAAAAGCTGCAAGAGTGTAGAGTTGGGAGCCCTGTCCTTGGATGGGTCAGAAACTTCCTCCTTCAGCAGCGCCTTCAGGTTCGAGTTCGGGGCTCATTTTATGACCCAAGTAATATGGACTTCGGTGTTCCACAAGGGCCAGTGTTGAGGCCGTGATTATTCCTAGTTTCCATTAACGACCTCACTAGTGTCATCAAGTCAAATTTCCTTCCTGTTGCCGATGACATCAAGATATGGCGGCCAATCGGCTGTCAGGGAAATCACAATATGTTGCAACAAGACTTAGACTGCGACTGGATGGTCAAAGCCAAACCTACTTCCGTTTAACACGGACAAGTGCAAAGCCGTACATTTCCGCCACAAGCCCACATACACATATAAGCTGGGAGACGATATGCTGAAAACCGCCTCATTAGAGTGAGATCTTAGGGTGGTAGTGCAAGATGATCTAGGCTGTTCGGCGCAGTCCTTGAAGGTGTCCAAAACTGCCAACCAACATGTTGGTCTGTTGCGGAGAGCGTTCGGGCAATTTGATTATTCCATCTTCCTCCAAATGGTCAATGCATATGTGAGGCTGCATGTGGGGTATGCGCTCCAGGCTTGGCAACTCTGGTTAAAACACGATCTGGTTGTGCTGGAGACCGCCCAGCGGAGTGCAACAAAAAATGTGAAAGTGTTGGCCCGCCTGCAATATCATAGGGGACTGAGAGCCCTGGAAGTGAACAGCGGACATTATCGTCGTCTACTGGGTGACCTCGTTCTGGGGTTCCAGATCTTGCAAAACCCCGGTCACGCCTGCCGCCACCTGCTGATTCTTAGCCGCAACACGGAATTGAGGGGACATAATTTACAACTGGTCACCCAATACAGTCGGCTTTTGTGCCGCCGTAAGTATTTTTCCCTTCGAGTTTTCAACCGTGGAACGCTCTTTCGACTGTTGTTATTTCCTAGCCCATGCAGCCCATTTTTACAAAACGGCTTGACAATACTTTACACCACCTACATTACTTGAGCGGATTTCTTTTCAATGAATGGCGACATGGCGCAGAAAAACATTGTGGTCTCCAACCCCAGGAAATCGGGCTAGACGGAAATACCTTTGGCTTAATATGAAAAATATGGTGAATTTACTGGTGCGCCTTTTCACTTTTGTACAACATTTTTAAACTGATATTATTCCCACAAACCTTAGCCTTTTATCCGTATTATATCATTGTTCCACTGTTCCATTTTCATCAGGGGACTAATTAGTTCCTGAGGTTTCGCGAAGCCAAGCTTTACGAACTAGTTGGGTTCTGAGCAAACCAGGAGGGGCGGGGAAAATCCTGTTTTCTACTCTTGGCGTTGAGCAATTGAATGAAGATTTTATGGCTTCCGTCTCAGGAACGCCATGATACAAGAGCGACACATATTGAACTCCTGGCAGGATGGTAGCAGCGCTGTCTTTTATAGCTGAACAGCTGATTTCGAGCATGCGTGTTGGTGTATTATTCTGATTCACTATCTCGTGTAGCTACTTATGACCGAAGTTATAGCTATAACGGACTTAGACGTCTGAAACTGTCGCACCTAACCCGATCCTACAATGGAATTTCGTCAGCGGACAACACTTTATTCTTTGACATTTGTGTCCTCTAGTACGATATATTTCTGACGTTTTTGTTGATCGGATATTGCTAATCTGATGAAGTTCTTCTATGTCCTTTTCCTAACGGAATGCGCTTCTTGTTGTTGTACCATCTCAACGCAGAAAAAGTGGATGCGTTGTGTCACCATCATGCAGCTCAACAGGCGTTTGGAAGGTTGCAGCACCATCATCCAGCACCGCCGCCACCTCCGCCACCATCGTCGAGTCAGCAACCAATGTGTCCGCATATGCAGCAACACTTTGCTTCAATGTCTTCCGGTGCACCACTAATGCGACCAGGTCAACTGACACACTCGCACACACCACTTATGCAACACAGTTCGTCCACAGGATCCGATTCAGCCACATCTGCTGATCGAAAGTCTTCTTCCAGACACGCAGGTTCCAACCCAGGAAATGATTTCGACGAAGATCTGCGCTCCGGAACAAGCCCTGTCGCAAGTTTATCCGATGGCCAATTGACGTCGACTCCAGGTGGTCCCATCAGTCCGCACGGGCAAGTATCTATTGTATCGGATTCAATAACGCCGTCGAAATTTGGCCGACGAGGATCCACGAAGGTTAGTTACCCGCCATGATTTTATGAATGGCCATGCTGGAGGCTGACTTATGTACTTGACACTTGAACAGACAGCGGGTGGTCTTTTCTCTTTGAACTGGTTCTCGAGATAGCGGATTATTATATCAAGTCCAAGCAAAAGTGTTGGGACTATGCACTTAGCATTTTAGCATCTCCTAGGAGATCGTGTTCCACCAGGAATTTGCTAATAAAACTAGTTTGAATGAGGAAGCTTTCTTAAAGCGGTGAACTTTGTATAATTTCTTCTCGGTTGCGTGATCCTGTGATCACAAAACTACATCAGCGTACATATACCATCCACGTTTATCCAATTCAAAAATTCGTGCCCACTGAATACAGTTTAATTCAAAGAAGTGTAGCTTCCTATTAGGGATTCTAAAATCACATACTTACCCACCCAAAGAGGGGTTTAGGACAATAATCTTATGAATTGGCATCCTGGAAAAGGAAGAAAACAAAAACATAGGAGTCAGTTGCGCTTCTTGGACGCAAATCAGTAATCTGGGGCATTTGGAAGAAGCTACGGATCCGCATCTGTAGTTGAGCCTAAACTACAACCGTTTGCCTGCACGTAGCAGTATCAATACCCGCTCATGATTGGTTAGATCCTAGCACAGCGCAACTTAGAGAGCCCAGTAGTGTTCTTTAACTACGACTCACAAGGTGCTGTGCTCAAGTAATCGCATTTATGTGGGCGACAATCCAGGCAACCTATCCGTCTGTGTCGTCCATCTCAGGGTAAAATCTAAGAACTTTGTCCTACCTTTTGTTTCTCGCAACATTTGAGTTTATAATTTTCATCCCTTATTCTGTTGGGCTCAACCACTGACAGCAACAGGCCGCACATGAATGACCGCGCCTCATCGAGCCGAAAATCAGGAGTGCATCCACTTAGATCCCAAACCCTCACATTGCAGAATGTACTCAAAAGGATTTTACTCAAAATAGAGGGTTGGGTTTTTTCAGTATTTTGGAGGGTGTTTCGCTTGGTAAACATTATTGAAGCTATTGCTCAGATGCAGGTTTAATGTTCAGTTTCTATTCAATGGCGAATTATATCGGCAGTGCGATGGGGTAGCGATGGGTTCCCCCCTGCGTCGGTTCCTCGCCGACGTCTTCATGGCATGCTTGAACACCGAAAGCTGAAGCCAACGATCTCAAGTCTCAGTTTAGATTGCCGTTACGTAGACGACATTTTTATCTTGCTTCAGTCGTCTCGAAGTACCGAAGAACTAAGAAATACGTTCAACCAAGGCAATCCAGCAATAAAGTTCACCTGCGAAGTGGAAGAAAACAGTCCCTTTCATTTCCTCGGTGTTGCCATGAAAACACTGGATGGGGGTGCGCTACAGCGCTGTGTCTATAGAAAAAGTACGTGGAATGGGCAGTACACAAACTTCTACAGCTTTGTGTTACAGATTTAAACGGAACTTGATGAATACCCCAGTGAGTCGAGCTGAACGTATCTGCTCAAGCGACACGCTTCCGGAAGAATCGGAGTGCATTCGCTTAGTGCTAAGGGAGAATGGCTATCCGGAAAGCTTCATCAGAGCCAACATAGAACATAAGAAGAAGAAGTCGGTAGTTTTCACATCAGAACGGATGACAATCTTCCTACAGCTGTCATACAACGGCGACGTTGCGACGAAACTTCTATCTCGTTGTCTTTCGTTTGCACTCAGACGCACCTATCCAGCAGCGCAGATGCAAATCCAGTTCACTAGCATTCTGATGTTGGGACTAAACGCAAGGGATAAGAGGTCTGTCCATACCAACTCAATATGTGTCTACTCATTTTCATGCTCCTGTGGAGCGGAATACATTGGTCGTACGACACGGCGTCTATCTGTGCGAATGAAGAAACCCCACCCGGTCGGGCTTGTAACTGGATGCGGAAATACAGAGAACTCCTCAGTGGCCACGCACCAAGCCGGTACAGGTCACGCCACAAAGTTCACTGATTCGTTCAAAATTATCTATCACGCCCCAAAGAATCCCTCGAACTACGTCCGCAAGCGACTACTAGAAGCCGCCGAAGCAATTGGGATCCGGCTGTATGAACCCGAGCTGTGTGTTCAGAAGAAGTTAACTAAAGGCAGTCTAAAACCAATACATCAATCATATGCTCTTCATTGGTAAGCAAAAGATCCAGCACAGATGGCCTGTTATCTGTTCTGAATCGAGTAGGCAGTGACATGCTTGTAAAGAGGAACAGTGGTTACAAGCTCACGTAGATCGGCTTTGCATCGTTCTCAGATCGTGGCAGGAATTTCTAAACAATGTACGCTGAAACCACCCACGATAGGTATGTGAGTACTTTCGTTGTAAACGGCATCTTAAAGCAGCCTCTAGGTGGCAGTCGATTTCCGGTGTAGAGTTATGGGGTCCGTACACCGAGATAATAGGGCAAGCGTCACTGCCTTTTAACTCCAGGCGGCACCGAGGTGACTCGGAAAACTGCGTGTCTCAACCCTCCACGACTTCGCATTGTAAGTCGCTTCGGTAATACAGAATTATCCCACCTCCTTTTATGAGCATATCGTTCCTGATCAGTGACACGCGCGGTAGCGAAACTTCAGCGTCCCTCCTTCCCGTGTGCAACCACGTCTCGGTGATACCAGCGACATCATATGACACGGAAGTTTGTCGATCTTTCAGTTCGACCAGTTTATAAAAAGACCCTGAGCATCCGTATACAAACCTGCCAATTTCACTGTCTCTAGGGGGCCACAGGTGGCAGAATTCCAACCGATGGGAGGTCGGAAGTTACTCGTTTTCATAGTGGGATAAGGATATCTCGTGTAGAAGTTGATTCGGACAAAGTGCCTCCAAAGCTTTGTTTAGACACCCATCAGAGTCAAGTGAAGCAGCAGTCAAGTTAAGCTCCTGTGTCATCATCGGTATGTTCGCTGCTTCAGATGCATTGACATTTGAACGATGCAACGCTTCTGCGGTCTTTGACCAAAGTTCAGAAAGAAGGCTTTTCCGATTTCTCCGTCATCGATCCAAAACATCCGTTGCTTGGTGCTCTAACTGAACCACGAGTTCTAGGATTCTAGGGCCGAAACCTCTGTAATTTGGTGAGTGAGGTATCCTGGTGAGCGATAGCGCCACAATATTATCCAAAGAATGTTTCACGAATGAACTGCCACAGTTCTGAATCGTACTTTCCGGTCCCGTGAACATCATTAGCAGGATGTTCTGGCACGCCATGTGTGAAGATTGTGTTTAAGCGGTTTTGTTTGCTGTGCCCCTCTTCGGTGTTGCTTTTTGATTGTCGCGTGCCCCAAGGAACATCAGGATAGATGCGTATCCCACAGGATTCGTGTCTTAGTGCGTGTGCGGAGAGCAAAACATTTTCTACGTCGGTGAAGGATTTTAGTTATACTCGGATAAGTCTGGGTTCTCCATAGTGTGGCGAGTTCGGATGACGAGTGATTTGCAATAGGTTTATGGGTTTTGCTTTAAGATTCATTAGCACGCACAATGAGTTCCACTGTTCTCGTTCGTCCGATAGCGTACCATGCAATGTGATGGCGGTAGATTCAGGGATATTTGAGCATAGAACCGTCCGCACTATTGTTGGATCCCATTTTGTTTGATCTACAAGGTAGGGTAATCGTTTGTCCTCACCTTCTGGCAAGTGTCGATGTTTTACTGTTTGTCTCTCTATTCGCGTTAACGGTGTTTACAATGGAAGAGACCGCAATGGCGACCTCCCGGCTTACATTTGCAGCAAGCTCTGCATATGTAACTGAAGTTCCCTGGGGGTCTTGTCAAGACAAGAGATATTCTAGCTGCAGGTACAGATGATTGGTGTTCGTGTGCTTCATCTTTTTTAGTGCTAAATGTCAGATCTAGTGTAATTTGTTTAATAAGACTTTCAGAGTGGTGCCAGATTTTTTTCCATGATTACTGTTTGACTCTCGGAGGTGCGGTCCGTTTTCGCCCGGCGTTCTACCAAAATTAGGGTAGACAACGGAGATGGGGACGTGGCAGACTGCAGCTCAGTGGAAGCGGGTTGTACAGCATTCCATTGCTTACACGCCGCTACGCTTCCGTGGCGCATCCTCGCTTCCATTTACGTAATCTTATGGTTCATCCTTTGCTCGTCTTCTGCGGTTAACCGGTCTCACATCTGGACCAGAATATGCAAGCTTTTAACGAGTGGTATGGTCGAGCACACAGTACAGAACCAACGCGCATCTTGTGAGCTATTTCGCTCTCCTATCTGTTGTTGGGATAAGTATGCACATTCCGGATGATAACATTCCAAACAGTGCGAGGAAGCCACACCTATTTTAACTAATCGGGCATCCTCCTAACCCGCGAATGCCCTTTGTTTTAAGACGTTTCGCAATAGCATTTCTGCCATTCAATGTAGTGTCGTTACCTGACCCAGTGCGTTGGTTGACCCTCTGTATCTTGCGGAAGGCATTCGGGAGTTTGGATTAATCCATATTCTCTCCGGTGCTCATTGCCTACGTGCGTCCCCACATCGAATACGCAATCCAGGTTTGGCAAACTTGGCTGAAGCGTGACCTTGCAGCGCTGGAAACTCCCTAACGTCGAGTGATAAAATTCGTCAAGGGATTGCGCAACCTTCCGTACCAGAAACGACTGACGACACTCGGGGTGTTCAGTGAACGCTACAGGCGGCTACTTGGAGACCTTATATTTGTCTACCAGATACTGAGCGAACCCACTCAGTTATGCCGCCACCTACTGCAACTCAGCCGGAACGCCAGTCTCGGAGGGAATAGTCTGAAGCTGAGTCAATAACACAGTCGTCTCGGTTGTCAACAAATTACTTCTCCGTCCGGGTCTGCCAAACCTGGAACGTCCTTCCAGACTCACTTCTCTGTGCCCAACATCAGCCTTTTTTCAAATAAGGATTGGATTTATAACTGAACGCTGTACGCGTTGTTACTTGAACTGGTATTTTAGATTGATTCTGCTTAATTAGCCACTTTAGAATTATGACCCGCAGTGCCCCACGTATATTTGTGCAGAGCGGTGAGCACTTTGCTTTTACCTGCTCTAACTATTAATCATCATAACTTATTATTGGGTTTTTGCTTGTACTATCGTACTCTCATAACCATTCTTCTTAACACCATTACTCTAAGGCTTTTCCCTTGCGTATTTTATTCTGTCCACTTAGGTAATATTTAAATATCCATTTCTTCTATTACTAACCTAAAGGACATAAATAAATAAATAAATAAATAAATGATATATTTCTCGACATGCGAGACACAGGCAGACTACGAGCCTGATCATGTGGTACAACAAAGTCGGGTAGTGGAGAGGGATATTCAGTGATCTATTGTGTTCACATAGGAATGATTCAGTGCTAAATCAAGTAAAAATAGTAAAGGAGTAAGAGTAGTAGAAGTTGAGAGTAAGCATAAAAGTAGATATAAACTGTCAGTTTAATTGGAGTAATACGACCCATCATGAAACCGTCTCCCGGAGACCTGCTTCCACACTTCTCTCCACATCTCATCTGGCCATGTGCTATTGTGGCGTTATATGTATACAGTTATGTGGGGGCCTGTGATATATATTAAGTTCTCCCCATCGTATAGCCATCTTTTAGCTGATTCAATTCCAGCACTGTACTGTGGGGGCCTGTGTTTCATATTAAGCTCTCCCCATCGCACAGCCATCATTTGGCTGAGTAGAATCAAGCACTTGTAATATGTGCCAGTGAGTTTGTGATAACTCATACTGCATGAATGTGCTGCATTTTATTTCGGAAGCATTTATCCATAGCCTCGGGAGATCGGCCCAATCCTGGCCAACACTGGAAGGAGAGAAATAAGCAAATAAAAGTGGGTGGACGTACAGTAACGTGAAATGCTAGGTTTTCGTCCGACGTTGTTCGATTCAGATTGTACAAGTTTCACTGGTGACTGATAACCTCAGGAATATACATGCTTTTTACAGAGAAGGAGAAGAATTTTCGGAGGAAATAGTAAGATAGCTCCAGCAGTTGTCGGAGATCAAAATGGGAAAATTGGTGATGCGAAATAATTTGGTATGGTACTGAGAAATGTTGTTTGTACGCATGGTATTTTTCAGGGAGGGAGAGAAAACTGTACGCAAAGTAAAGTAAGTTAACCGTCGTTCCAACTGTCCAGCTGTGTGTGGTAAGAGGAGAAGCTGATTTCGATGAGGGGATTTGTTCAGAGTGAACGTAAGCGTGCTTTTTTACCCTCTACGAAGCATTGTTACGTTGTCCCATTGTTCACGC
>CALYDF020008768.1:0-11358 GCA_944474145.2 Dicrocoelium dendriticum
TTCGCAGCTGAGCAAGTGCTCTCTGCGTCTCATCCAGTCTCGGCGTATCCGCCAGATCCGCCTTCACATCGTGCTGCTTCAGGCCATTCAATGTAGGCCAGTCGATCTCTGAACGGTTGTTCAAGAGACAGTCAAAGTGTTTCCGCCAGACCTGCATTATGTCTGCAGTCTGGGTGCAGGTAGCGCCTGAACTACCATCGATCAGTGTCCTCAGCGGCTCCAATCTCGGTCCATTCACCACCTTCAAGGAGTCAAAGAATTCCTTGTGTTGACGACGTTCGGCGTAGCATTCCATCTGCTTCGCCTTCTCCGTCCACCATGCCTTTTTTATGCGACGGAGCTCTCGGATCAGTCGCCGTCGAAGTTTGCGAAACTGACTACTCTTCCCCAAGTCACTGGGGTCTGCAACATGTGCAGCAAATGCTGCATTCTTCTCTGACACTAATGCGTCAATCGTCACATTGTTGTCATCAAACCAATCAGGCCGCTTACAGTTTGCGCGCCCGATGGTCTCCTCGGCAGCAGCTGTCACCTGGTCGCGAATGTGGTGCCACAGGTCGCCCACTGTGGCTATACAGTCCACATCACCACACAGGCGTGCAGCCATCGCCTTCTCCAGCTCAGTACGTTTCGCCACAGTACCGAGGGAGAGAATGTTAAATTTACGCCGATTCACGGCGGGAGTGCAATACATCGATTTACGAAAATATATGTACAGTTTGGTCCGAACCAATTTGTGATCGGTGCCACACTCAGCTCCACGCAGCACACGTGTCATGCGCACTTCACGCATATCACGCTGACGTACGATGACATAGTCGAGCAGGTGAGCGTGACCACTCCTTGGGTGCGTCCAAGTTGCTATATCACTCGCACTCAGTGCAAACCGAGTGTTCGTGATCGTCAGGCCGTGAGTGGCACACAGTGAGAGCAGACTGTCACCGTTCGCATTCGCTGAACCAATGCCATGCTCACCGATAACATCTGTCCACGCTGATGCATCACGCCCAACGCGCGCGTCGAAATCACCCGGCAGAAATAGTCGGTCGCTCTTCGGCACAGACCGTATCACGGAGGATAGCTCAGTGTAGAACTGATCACGCGTGTCATCAGGATAACACATGGTCGGACCGTACGTGCTTATGAAAGTAGCAAACTTAACTCTTCCGAGTCGTAGGCGAACAGTCATCAGCCGCGCGCTGATGCCCGTTGGTTCATCCACCAGCTGGCCATTCAGGCGGTCGGATATTGCAAATCCGACTACATGTTCACGTGGTGCTGAGGCGGCGTTGCCCACCCAGTAGAATGTGTAGCCAGCACCTGCTTCATGTAACTTACCTTGCTCAGCGAGCCGAGTTTCACTGAGCGCCGCAATATCGATGTGGTAGCGCGCCAGCTCCATTGCGACCAGTGCAGTGCGTCGCTCCGGGCGCTCGCTCGAGTTCCGGTCCAGTAGTGTGCGCATGTTCCAGCACCCGATGCTGAGTGCTTTGCGCGCAGGCATACGATTGCACTGGTGGGCAATCGCACGCGAGGTGGTCGATGTCCTTCGGAGGTTTGCTTGAGGGACTCCACCCGGAGCCTTTGGCTCAATAGCCAGACCAACAAGGCAGTGGGTGGTTTGGAGGTTTGCTTGAGGGACTCCACCCGGAGCCTTTGGCTCAATAGCCTGACCCACAAGGCAGTGGGTGGTTTGCAGGTTTGCTTGAGGGACTCCACCCGGAGCCTTTGGCTCAATAGCCTGACCCACAAGGCAGTGGAGAGCAGATCCAGCTCGGGAATGTGATTGCAGAGACAGATGGGGATCTGCTTGACGGCCGTCACACGCAGCCTTTGAGGTTCTGGAACAATTATCATATGTTTTGCGACCGTAATTGGATACGCACCTGCGACCACGGCCAGACGCAGGTGGGTTTTGGCGGGTTTGCACCAATTTGACCAGGGGCTGCCTGGCTTGAGGCGGACAGTAGCAAACCATTGAACACCCGGAGGTGTCCTCCCACCGTCAGAGACAATGCGTGGCACTCGTGCTCTACGCCAATCGAGCATTGAGAATATCACCCGTAACCTGTTGTCTCCCATGGCTAGGTTTTACGGGAAGTGGGCCATCGAACACTTCCTAACCTCCGGAGAGGATGGACTAGGATACTGCCAGGGCGCCCACACCTGACAGGAGAACGACTCGGGTCCTCAGCCAAAGCCTTCGATTAAATGAACACCCGAAAGGCAGCGGGTCTAGCACATGGTCAGTTAGCTGACTCATGCGGATTGGTGTCCTGGATCTTAGCAGGGAGAAGGGCGAAACCTAACTCCCACCCAGCGGTCGCCACGTGGAGGCGCCCAGGACATGAGACTATGGCGCAGCAGTAGCAGCAGTGGGTAGACCATCTGTCAGGATCTAGCCACCACCAGCCTCAGCGCACCATAGGCTCTCCCGCGACATACATGGTTGGCGGCATCCGGTTTCGGATTTGCCTGTCACTGTGGCAAGCCACAGGACGCCTGCGCCTACAGAGGGACCATGGATGGCTTGCGCTGCACCACCCACAGCTCCAACCACACACCCCATATCCAGTGTAAACCCGAAGGAATAAGACCGGGAGGCATGTGGATGGGAACCACGTTTCATCAACGGAGCCGGCCCACACTCCTTCACAGGCAAACACAAGCACACTGTATTTGGGGAATCAAGCGCACACAAGGCGGTGGCTGGACCGTAGTCCGCTCCACACTGAGTGCATGGAACCCCTCTTTGAGCCTAGCACGGCCACAAGAACCGTGCACCCCGTCCCCTCCAGCAGCGACCAACTGTCTCCTGGAGCCAGTATGAACGATGTAGTGGGTAATAGACAGGTAGGCACCTTGTCAACATACACATCAAGCGCAACCACATCGGGGATATCAAACAACAGCCATTCACTTTAAACGACAAGTTGAAATAAAATAAATCAAATAATGCATACAGATACGGTGGCATAACTCTTCGCTAACTTACCATATGAAGTAAGTGCGTTAACAACAAATCCGTGATAAGTAAGAAATGTCCACAAGTTACTTAAAATGCTACAAAACGCAACAAAATTACCGGAGATAAGCGCAATTAGTGTAAGCAACGTGGTCAGTTAATAGAAAATTATTCAGGGAGGCAGAGCAAACCAAATAAAGCGGAAGGAAATTTATCCGGCTTAAAAAGACCTAGTTTAAGTGTAAGTTGGTTTAGCCCAACTGCGGTGAAGAAGCATCAAGAATGCAACATCAGCCTCAACATACATACATGGTGGTTGGCGGCATCCGGTTTCGGATTTGCCTGTCACTGTGGCAAGCCACAGGACGCCTGCGCCTACAGAGGGACCATGGATGGCTTGCGCTGCACCACCCACAGCTCCAACCACATACCCCATATCCAGTGTAAACCCGAAGGAATAAGACCGGGAGGCATGCGTTTGGGAACCACGTTTCATCAACGGAGCCGGCCCACACTCCTTCACAGGCAAACACAAGCACGCTGTATTTGGGGAATCAACCGCACACAAGGCGGTGGCTGGACCGTAGTCCGCTCCATACTGCGTGCATGGAACCACTCTTCGAGCCTAACACGGCCACAAGGACCGTGCACCCCGTCCCCTCCAGCAACGACCAACTGTCTCCTGGAGCCAGTATGGACGAGGTAGTGGGTAATAGACAGGTAGGCACCTTGTCAACATGCACATCAAGCGCAGCCACACCGGGGATATCAAACAACAGCCAAACACTTGAGAGGGGGAGAAAGAAAGACATACATACATATATTCATACATACACACTCCAAATGGTCATTGATCGCGCTTGGACTATCCGACGCTCCAAAAAGCATCACCAGTTATTCTGCCTTACCGTAACGCAAAGCCCCTCCAGGCCAAGTTTTCAGTACAAAAGTTGGCCCCTCCAGGCTCCCTGCTACAGGATAATCGCTAAATAGGTGACCCCGACGCCGGAGAAAGCTCAGCACTGGCTAATTCAAACCTTTCTCCAGTGGATTCGTTTCATTTATTTTGCATATTTTCCGGTTTATTTTAGCATACGGTAGCCTGTATTTTGTGGAAATTTTAATCCATAGAATCTGTGGACCCTAAGGTAGTGTCACTCCTTAGCGTTTTATCTCTCACGGTGACACCATTTTGTGATACGGGTCCTCTTTCGTGGTTCGCTCACTTTGAGGCTGAGTTGTATAACCACAGAATAACTTTCGACTGCGCGAGGTATAGCAGTCTCATGTCCTAGCTCCCCAAGGAGATATTCATGCAGATTCGAGACCATATCATTTCTCAGATTGAAACCTGCTATGAGGCTCTCAAGCGGCGACGATTAAGCGTCTCATGCCAACTGAAGAATTTTGCTTGCAGCATCATCTTAGCCATCCGCAGGTGGCCGGCAAACCGCCCTCGACCCTGCTACGGGAGGTGCAGCAACTCCCTGGTTCCTTAACAATGGACGGGATTAAACTTCGCGAACTATGGCTACAGCGGCCGCCAGAAAACAAGCAATCGGATCTTGCTATTGTGAGCTCCGTTTTGCTCACTAAAGTAGAAGTTTTATAGGATCGAGCCATTGAACGATCACAGCCACAAGCCAAAGCCAGCAAGATTAATACGGTCCCGTCCCCGGGCACTTGTCACTGACTTACAGTCAACTATGAAAGCCCCGAAAACACAGGTTGCAAACTTAGTCGTCAAGTGCAACAGCTTACTATGAACCGTCGTCGTCATAGCCGATCAACGTCACCCTCCAAACGTTCCAAGTCCAGCAACAGGCATGCCGTTGGTACCATCAACGGTTTGGTACCGCAGTTCATAAATGTGTCAAGCCTTGCAAATTTGTCAAAAAGCTGGGAAACTTCTCGGCCGGTCCGTAACAGGGACGGACGCGACCGGCAACACCAAAGTCGCGTCATTTGCGTTAAGGATTTAACTTCCGACACCGGGTTCCTAGTCGACTCTGGAACCGGTCATGTTTATCCCCCGTAGCTCAGATAAGGTCGTCTCATCCTCGCCGACCAAGCTGCATGCCGCCAATAGCTCACCAATCGCAACTTCCAGGGAAAGGCTGCGAACGCTCAATTTAGACCTCCGGTGAACCTCTAGCTGGCCTTTCATGGTAACAGCTGTGCCTTTCGTCATCATGGGCATAGACTTTCTTCAACGCTTCGACCTCCTCGCCGACGCCAAAAGGGAGAAGCTCATCGACCATAGGACACAGCGCAGTGTTAACGGGACTAGGGTTAACACGGCTGCTATCACTTCAATTCGTGTTTTACCTCAAGCTTCACAACCTTTTACAGAACTTTCCAGCAAGCATTCTAAACTCGTTCACTTTCCGAACCACATGCATCACATTTGCACTAAGGGTCTACTTGTTTCGGCTTGCCTCGAGGACTAGCCCCAGCGAAGCTTAAAGCAGCTAAAGTGGAATTCGAGTAACGCCCAAACTGGGAATATTCTGCCCGTCCAAAAGCCTATGAACATCACAATCACACATGGTGCCGTAGAAATCCGATTACTGGCGCCCTGTGGTGACTACAGGGCAATCAACAGTTACCGTCCCGGATGGGATGGCGTCCACTTCTCTAAAACTAAATCAATGCCACCTCCCCGCTGCCTTGCGGACAAGCTTTGGAGCCAAAGGCTTTGGAAGAGGACCGTAATCGTCCTCCTGTCTAGGTCTGCTGACGCCTCCCTTCTTCCTTTTCCACCTTTTTCTCTTACTCCCGTCCCAACCCCCATTCCTAAACTTCTTGTATAATTCCCAGCTTAACTGACAGCAACCGAAGTGCCACTGGAGCAGAGCAGTCCGCAGCCACCAGTCCACCGCATCTATCGGACGCCTATCGGCAAAAGTCCTTTATAAGGTCACGCTACCCCGTTTCCATGGCGACATTCAACGTTCACACTCTAAGACAAACAGGTCAGCAGGCTGCATTTGCATACATCTTGCACACCCTCGGTAGTGATGTGTGTTGCATGTCCGAAACTAGGATCAGTGAACCTAACGGGGTTAGTGAATTAACTGCACCCGGTTTATCCTCTGAGTATTGATTGCACGCATCCGGAGACGCCGATGCAGCACTCACGGGTCAAGCTGGTGTGAGTATCATTCTAAGCTCAAACGCTGTGCAATTGTTAGTTGCTTGGATTCTGGTAAACAGTCGTTTATGTGCAGCCCGTTTGACGACATCAGCTAAGGCTGATTCACGGTAGTACAAAACAATGTTTGTTTATGATTTTTGGTTATGCTTCCACCGACTGCAGTTCAGATGTTGTCAAGGACACATTCTATGATGAACTGAACGCGCTACTACGCAGTACTACTAGTTCAGATATTATAGTACTTGCAGGGGATATGAACGCACAAGTAAGGCGCCTGAGCTCTTCAGCAGCTCAACTGGGTGGTAAAGGGGGTTAATCTTGAGCGGACTAACAAGGGTGAGCGTCTGCTGCAACTGTGTGCGGAGAACCCGTTGTCGCCTTGTAGCACTGCTTTTAGACACAGTGGGTGCCGAAGTGCCACTTGGCGTCCTCCTGTAGCTGTCCTGCGATGGACCCAAATTGACCACATAGCCATAACCTACAGATGCTGTGGTTCCATTCTGGACTTCCGCCGGTACTGGAATACCTGTGTCGACTCTGATCATGCTTTGGTACGACGTCGATTCTCCATGAACCTTACCTGCAGGCGCACCAAGCGTCCCCTACGATTGGCAAGGAAGAAATTGGCTCAGTCCTCGGTCAGACAGTCTAGCAAGTAACACCGCATACCGAACTTCCACCGTCTTGTCCTAATGACACTGAGCTTCAGTAAAATAGGATCTCGGCCGCCATACAAGACGAAGGAGCATCTGCTTGTGGCACTAACCATCGTCACCGCAGCAGTCATTGAATATCCGTGACGTCGGTGTATTTGTTGGAATCTAGAAGACAATTCCGGCTGGATTTGAACACAATGTGACCAGACGGCTTTTAGGCGTGAACTGAAACAGCGCCAGCGTGCTGACAAGGAAGCCTAGTGGACCAGTAGGGCTCAAGGAATAGAGGAGGCAGGAGCAGTAGGCAATTACCGCAAGCTCTTCCAGCTAATCCGCACCACTGTTCGCAGAAAATCAGGCGTCCGTGCGAAAATCAGACAGCGCGGGTGCGCTGATACACAATAAGGAGCGTTGTATGGCTCGTTGGGCGGAACACTTTCAAGATCAGCTTAGCTGGCCCCCTGATCCCGGTCCTTATCCTACTTAGGTGATACAGCACAAGTCATGGACGGTTAGTTTAGAGCCTCTGTCGGAGGTCCATGTCCGAAACGCGATTGCAGCCCTTAATCGTTTTCGTGCCGCTGGCCGGGATAACCTCCCACCCGCACTAGTTAAGGATGGAAGTGAGGTCCTCTGCAAAGCACTGAACTCCCTATTCCGACGTATCTGGAAGAAAGAGACTGTCCCGGTTGGTTTCAGCGAATCTATTATAGTGGCTATGTTCCAGAAGGGCAGTCGCACAGACTGTTCTAACTACAGGGGTATCAGCCTAACGCCAGTTGTAACAAAATTATTGTCCTCGATTATCGTTCTACGCCACACTGCGGAACGGGAAGCTCGGAATAGGAAAGAGCAGGCCGGTTTCCGCCCAGGGCGTGGCTGTATAAACCATATATTTATTTTGCGGCAGGTGCTGTAGCAGCGCACACATACCGCAGACCGACAATAGCTGTGTTCCTCGGTTTCAAGAGTGCGTTCGATTCAGTCGATCGATCGATTCTGTTCGAAGTACTTGCGCTTAAAGGTGTTTCCACAAAATATGTGAACATCCTTGGTGCCCAATACAGGAACACTACATGTGGTGCCAGGGTCTAGGTGTCCTAGCGGATAGCTATTCTACTACAGGTGGCGTTCGTCAGGATTTTCCGGTTTTCCCATTTTTGTTCAATTTCGTCAGAAATTAGCGTGGGGTGTTCCCTTGGGGAATCTCATGAAGTAGGCGTTGTAGCGCTGCCTGGGGATAGGTTAGTTGATCTAGATAATGCGGTCGATATCCTCTTGCTTTTCGACGACATTGGGGCTGACAAATCAACCCTGAATAGCCTGTTCAGAGTGGTTCCATTATTTGATATGCACTTCGCACCTTCAAAGTGCAAAGTTTTGCTGCAGGACCACCAGCTACTTGATGACCTCTTGACGCATGCTAACGAGGAACTCGAGCTGGCTGATCATTTCACTTAACTTAGCAGCTGCATCAGCAATGATAAGCGCATAATGACTGACTTCAGCTCACGCACTGCAAAAGCCAGAGCTACCTTCTTGAACCTGCGGCATCTTTGGCGACTGAAAGGAATTTCCCTCCGTCTGAAAGGCCGAGTATACAAGGCCACAGTGAGGGCCGTTTTGCTCTATAATAGTGAGCCTTGGCCCCCTCAACCTGAAGTTCTGAGGCGCCTTCAAGTCTTTGATCATGGTTGTCTACGAAGCAGTGATCAAGTCGGATGGTACCAGCGTGTCCGCAACGATGAGGTGCATAGGCGAGCACTAGGCGGTGATAAATATGCTAGCTCCCTAGAACAACAAATAGAACTGCATAAGTTGTTTCGGCTATGGGGAGTGGCTACGTATTGTTGGTCACCGCTAACCTAGAAGGGCCTTGTTTATTCTGCCAGGTGTAGGGTGGCGCAAGGCTCGAGGTGGACAGAAGTTGTCTTGGAAGCGGGAAATGAAAGCACTGACGACCAAACTGGCTGCGGTTGATCCGTCTCGCCTTCCGGACTGGATTTCACGTGGCCCCTCTTGTGCTTGGCTCCAGACTTTACAGGAAATGGATTGCAGTAGACCCCAGTGGCGCGTCTGCTGCCATTTCCTAATCGGATTGCCTGTTTAAAGTTTGTTTGGTGCTGAGTTACCTGCAGGGTAATGGCTGACTATGGCGCGGAGCATTGAAAGCCGCACGGAAGCGGTCTGGCTAATGCCGCCTTAGCTTTCCACGAAGGCCAGCTGTTTGTGCCGGTATGTTGTTTACTCAAGATGTAGGCGCCTTGATCCCGAATGTTTGCTTAGGGCATTAGGGTTTTCAGGTACATTCCGCTTCTCTCCCTCTTCTTATTCCTTATTTTGTAGGTCCTCATTGATGCATGGTAGAGAATCATCAGTTCAAATAGCTGATGTAATGCTGTCGATGATGAGGATGATGACATACATACTTAATTAAAAATGTAACCTATATACGTGTTTCTGTTTTGGCAAGTATGTTTATAAGAGAGTAAATTTAACTACCGTTATTTATAAGTAAAACTAAGTATATCTATCTCGCAATATCATATCTGAAAATCAACTGGAGGTACTCAAAATACGCTTGCTACTAATTAAGGAGAGTAACAGGTATAGGTAATGCTACCTATTAAAATAACGTAAATGGCTCAGTCTAAGCATCATAACATTATCTTAGTGGCTGTGCGCATCTGAGCTTCTGCCCCATATCCTGCGTGGTCCTCACTGACCTTGACTTGTGCATGCATTCTGCCTGCTTGCCGTCTTTTCTTCCTTTAACCTTTTTCTAGCGCGCTTTGGGCAAACATTCTTATATCATCAGTTCAGCACACAGTCGCTCCTTGCTAGGTGCCCAGTTATCCCTTACTCGGTGCAACGATTGTGTCACCTGCTTTTGTAAGAGTCTAAGTCTATCTGTGGCTTTTCCCAGGACAGCCTACCTTAACACTATCCCCTTAGCACTCTAGAATGCCTTGATAACTGCGCGTGACCGCGCTTTATCCTCGTACGCCCAGACGTGTTTAACCAACTTAACGTGTGCATACACTCCACCCACTCACTGTTCTTTCAGTATAAATCCTTTCTTAGCTCCCTTAAGTCTAGCATACTTAACCAAAGTGGTCTGAGCACAGCTGATCTTTAGACCCTGATTTCTATACGAGGTCTGTGACAACTGCTCATGCAGGAACCCAGTACTCTCACTGGCTTTTTCCGCCTCAGTATACCTCAGCACTATTCCCTTAGCACTCTAAAAAGAGTTCAGTATCTGCGCGCCGCTGCCTCATCTTGAGGCTCCACAGTTGCCTTATTGTATGCTTGCATTCCGCTATTTTGCTGTCCTTCCTTCATTTAACATTCCTGAGCTTCCATCTGGCTAGCATTCTTAGTTCATCAGATCAGCGCAGAGCAGCTCTTCAGCCTCGCTATCGTAGATACTTGTGCAACTCTTATTCGTTGTAACGTCTTTGATCTTTCCACATGCAAGCGTCTAGCTCTCGGAATTGCTTTTCCTGGCTATATCTACGGTACTGTTATCCCAGCACAACTTGAGTACCTACTAGCCGCCGCGGTTCTGTCTCATATGTTATGACCACAGTAACCTTAATGCATACGTGCATTTTCCTGTTTATTGTCCTTTCTTTATTTATTCTTTCCCAGCTCCTTTCGGGCGACCTTCCTTTTCGCTTCATGCCAGCACACAGCCGCTCCTTAGCCTCTCCTTTTTTGATGCTCGATCTTTCCTTACTCCTTGCGACTTTTTTGACACTTGCACATGTAGGAGTCCAGCTCTTCCACCGGTTTTCCCAGGCTTAGTCAACCTTAGCACAATAGCATGAGTTGAGCATCTGCGCTCTGCTGCGCGTCAGCCACTTTTGATCTGACGTACTTGACAAACGTAATGTACGCTTGCGCTCCTCCAGTTTGCTGTCCTTTCAGCATGAAACCTTTCTTAGCTCCCCTCTGTGGAGCATACATAACCCAAGTGGTCTGCGCACAGCCGCTATTAGCTTCTGCTATGTAGACGTTCATTTATCCATTACTCGCTGCAGTGTCTGTGACAAGCGCTCATGTACGAGACCAGTTCTCTCACAGGCTCTTTCCGGCTCAGTGTACCTTAATACTATTCCCTTTGCACCCTAATGTGTCTCGTGCTTCTGCGCGCCGCTGCGTTTTAGCCTCTACTGCTCTAACGTATTTAACGACGCAAATGTATGTTTACATTCCGTTCTTTTGTCTTCCTTTCATCATGAAACCTATCTTAGCTCTCTTGCAGCCACGAAACTTATCTGGTCAGCACACAGCCTCCCCTTGGTCTCTCTTTCCCAGGTTTTCAATTATCCCCTACACGCTGCTACGTCTGTGATACATGCTCAAATAGGAGTCTCTGCTCTCTCCGTGGCTCAGCATGCCATAGTAACATTTCCTTAGCATCCTAGCATAACCTGTCTCTGCGCGAGCCGCGCTTATGCTTCATATGTTTTGACGTCCTTAATTAGCGTACTGTATACCTGCATTCGGCCTGTTTGTTCTCCTTCGTTTATGTAACCTTCTTCAGCTTCCATCTTGACCATGACCTTGACCAC
>CALYDF020008769.1:0-11346 GCA_944474145.2 Dicrocoelium dendriticum
TTGGAATGCTACTAGTCCTCCTGTTAACCCCCTTCCCCTACCTGGGTAACTTAAAAGCTCTATGTACGCACAACTCAGTTGGACATGAATTTACGTAATCCTCGAGTCGTTTGCAGAACACATGCACGCCAAACTTATCCGGAGAAATAAGTGCATTGGCCGCGGACCAGGCTGGTTTACGAATTGAGTTCATTGCGCGCGCAGACGCAGCCCTATTGTTTGGATGCTAATTAATAACTAATCCTGTGCAATTTAATTAGAAATCTCTATACGACTGTGCAGCCGCGAGGCAACCAAACTGTTTGTTTGGTGCAACTTTGCCTTTTTCCACGGATTGCAGCCCGGACTCAACCAAAGATGAGTTCTACCGTCAACTCTCCGACCCACTCCATAAGGATCATCGGAACTGTATGGTGGTTCTCATCGGGGACCTGAGCGTAGCGGTTTGTAGGCTCAAAGCTTTGGAACGAGATGTCTGGATTGCTACGGTATTCGTATAACTAATTAAGAAAGAAAACAAAAGGCATCAGCAGTACCTCGATACGCAGTACTGACACCATGCTGCGATGCAAAAACCACCGGCAGCACGTGAGCTAAGGTCATCTTGCTGACCAGGCACAACACCTGTGCGGCCGCTTCGGAGTCGATGTACGCCGAACAGACAATGGTGATCAAAATCTCTGATACCCATGGCCTTTAAAATCCGAATCAAAGAGTCGAAATTTCGTTCCGACACTTTTAGCTTGTAGGAGTGTTTCGGAGACACAGCACACATCAATACCAAGACAGGGAAGTCTGATGGGCACTACTGGCTGCTGGTCGATCTGAGTTAGATTGCAAATGTGAAAAGAACCATTGTGCATTGAAACTCTAGGCTTGATGGAAGAGCTACAAATATCAATGGTAGCGTCTGCGAGCAGAGCTGTCGCAAATTGCTCAAGCGATGGTGGAGAAGACAGGGTAAGAAGAGTAAAAAGCAAGAACAGGGAGGATTGTTGATGTCGTAAAGATGGTAGATGCTACTCTCCGGATACCTAATGTGACACATAGATTCTGTAGTCGGATTAAAGTGCGATCGCCCATCTCACTCCTCCCATCAAACAAGTCAACCGCAACTAACCTATTTCTAAGCCTTCCTGTAAATCACTCAATACGACATAGGCTCGGTGATAAATGCAATATGATAAAAAAAATCGTTGGGTAACCTGTACCCCGGATGCTTGCACGGGCAAGCGGGAAGGAAATAAATAGCTCTGGATGCCTCACGGAACACAGTCGCTGCGTCGCCAAATTTGCGTTTACTATTTTCACTGCCTACGTAATAGTTCATATATATATATATACCATTTTCACTTTAAATTGGACATTTTGCAAACCACATTGGACATTTTGCAAACCACATTGGACATTTTGCAAACCAAACTGGACATTTCGCAAAACACATTGGACATTTTGCAAAACACATTGGACATTTTGCAAACCAAACTGGACATTTTGCAAACCAAATTGGACATTTTGCAAAACAAATTGGCCACGTTGCAATCTGAGTAGCAACTCGCCAATTTGTTGGTAAGAAACGAGCATTAAGACTGCTGAAGGATGTTCAGAATATACATTGTGATGACGCTAATACACCGGCATTGTGTAAGCAGCGGGCTACACTGTAAAACATTTGCTTGATCGTGAGCAGCGACCGAAGTTCTGAACTACGCTCCCCTCTCCCCATTGACATTCGCCTAGTTGGTGTGCAGTGCCCATACGCATCAACCTGTGTAGGTGTGTGACAATTGGAAAATCGGACGTCCGAATCGTAATTGTGTATCAATCACTTTGTGAGTGGATTGCGATGCGCAACCTCAATGTGCACCGTTATTCTCATTAGAGGGAACCTTGTCCGATTCGGTCAATGGGACCATGTCGGATGAAGCAGGTAGGCGGTGTCCCAGCTTCGCCCGTATCTCTATTAACTTTCGCAACTGCCACGTTATTGTATCAGCGTAGGCTGTAATGACCCCCAGCAAAACCATTCTTGATCTATAGCCTATTGTTGCAACCTATCAACTACTGAGGAGTGGGCCGATTACACGATGTTCAGGCCACATTGTGGTCATGATAATGTAACCGAACTGCGTACGTAGCAGGTGATTGTGTAAGCCCTTCTCTTGACATGAGTGCCGTTCGCCTCGGTCAAAATCGGTGACCTATTTTTCCCTACACTCCCCCATAGGAATTCGTGTGTTTTGCCTGGGTGTGTGGACCGACCTATGCAGCGGTACCACTATTGGAGCCGAGCATACGATAATGGTTCCACTCAAGGCAACTTAGTTTTATTAGCTCCGTGCCGCACGAAACGACCAAAATGGGTGACGAACAACAGGAGAGCTGGTGTCCGACGCGACGGCACTGCAGGCGAACATCATTTGCGCAAAGAGAAATTCTCACAAACTTGTGCTGGTCGACGGCAAAACTACTCGGGAAGCCGCTGAAGTCGCCGGTGTTAACGCGAGTACGGCAAGGAACATCATTAATGCCTACAAGCGAGAAGGCACAAATACACAGCGCACCTGTGGTGGAAATAATAGGGAGAAGCTGACTCCCAATGTATTGCAACGCGTCGAAGAAGCGGTTGAACGGCACTCTGAGGACACGTTGGCGCAGCTGCAGATGCGCCTGAGAGAGAATGGGATAAACCTATCAGTATCCTCTGTCTTCAGCGCCCTCAGAAGACTAAAGATAACTCTCAAAAAGTGTCATTACGAGCTCGACCGAGTCAACAGTGCCACGACAATCGCTAGCCGACAGGCGTACGCTCTCGATTTCTCGGCACGTGTACCTTCTAACAAGGAGAAATGCATCTTCATAGATGAGAGTAGTTTCAACCTTCATCTGAGACGAACACAGGCTCACTCAAGAAGAGGGACGCGCGCGAACGTCGTGTCACCCACAGTCAGCGGTCGCATGGTCGCCCTGATTGTTGCAATGAATAACCAAGGCGTCATCCATTCAAAGATCATTAACGATGGCACCTGCAATGGTGCGAAGTTCTCAGCGTTCGTCGAGGAACTGGCGACGCGTATAAGCTGCATAGTGGAGATGAACGGCGCGTGGCTGATCATGGACAATGCCAGGATCCATATGCCTGATGAGCTAAGGAGGATCCTTGGTAAGTCTTATCACCTGCAGTTCTTGCCGCCCTACTCGTACATGCTAAACCCGGTAGAACACGTCATTTCAAAGGTGAAAGCGTCGGCGTGACGCCTGCTTATTAACCCCACACCTGAGCAGACGCTGAGCACGGTCATTCAGGACAGCGTTGGGATGGTAACGCAGCAGGACTGCATGAACTGCGTTCTCAATACGATGATGAACCTAACGAAAGAGACAGCCGGACAACCCTTCGTCAACTGATCTTTGCTATGGTTACTGCCTTCTTTTTTGTTAATACACCATTTCAATTTCAAAATGTGCGTTTTCAATATTAACAGTTGGCTTAGCGTGTAAGAGCAGGACGGTCACCGAGAATTCGAAAGCGTACTTCTGTCGGCTAGCGATTGTCGTGGCACTGTTGACTCGGTCGAGCTCGTAATGACACTTTTTGAGAGTTATCTTTAGTCTTCTGAGGGCGCTGAAGACAGAGGATACTGATAGGTTTATCCCATTCTCTCTCAGGCGCATCTGCAGCTGCGCCAACGTGTCCTCAGAGTGCCGTTCAACCGCTTCTTCGACGCGTTGCAATACATTGGGAGTCAGCTTCTCCCTATTATTTCCACCACAGGTGCGCTGTGTATTTGTGCCTTCTCGCTTGTAGGCATTAATGATGTTCCTTGCCGTACTCGCGTTAACACCGGCGACTTCAGCGGCTTCCCGAGTAGTTTTGCCGTCGACCAGCACAAGTTTTGTGAGAATTTCTCTTTGCGCAAATGATGTTCGCCTGCAGTGCCGTCGCGTCGGACACCAGCTCTCCTGTTGTTCGTCACCCATTTTGGTCGTTTCGTGCGGCACGGAGCTAATAAAACTAAGTTGCCTTGAGTGGAACCATTATCGTATGCTCGGCTCCAATAGTGGTACCGCTGCATAGGTCGGTCCACACACCCAGGCAAAACACACGAATTCCTATGGGGGAGTGTAGGGGAAAATAGGTCACCGATTTTGACCGAGGCGAACGGCACTCATGTCAAGAGAAGGGCTTACACAATCACCTGCTACGTACGCAGTTCGGTTACATTATCATGACCACAATGTGGCCTGAACATCGTGTAATCGGCCCACTCCTCAGTAGTTGATAGGTTGCAACAATAGGCTATAGATCAAGAATGGTTTTGCTGGGGGTCATTACAGCCTACGCTGATACAATAACGTGGCAGTTGCGAAAGTTAATAGAGATACGGGCGAAGCTGGGACACCGCCTACCTGCTTCATCCGACATGGTCCCATTGACCGAATCGGACAAGGTTCCCTCTAATGAGAATAACGGTGCACATTGAGGTTGCGCATCGCAATCCACTCACAAAGTGATTGATACACAATTACGATTCGGACGTCCGATTTTCCAATTGTCACACACCTACACAGGTTGATGCGTATGGGCACTGCACACCAACTAGGCGAATGTCAATGGGGAGAGGGGAGCGTAGTTCAGAACTTCGGTCGCTGCTCACGATCAAGCAAATGTTTTACAGTGTAGCCCGCTGCTTACACAATGCCGGTGTATTAGCGTCATCACAATGTATATTCTGAACATCCTTCAGCAGTCTTAATGCTCGTTTCTTACCAACAAATTGGCGAGTTGCTACTCAGATTGCAACGTGGCCAATTTGTTTTGCAAAATGTCCAATTTGGTTTGCAAAATGTCCAGTTTGGTTTGCAAAATGTCCAATGTGTTTTGCGAAATGTCCAGTTTGGTTTGCAAAATGTCCAATGTGGTTTGCAAAATGTCCAATGTGGTTTGCAAAATGTCCAATTTAAAGTGAAAATTGTATATATACTACATATATATATAATGTTTAGCGGCAGTTTTATTGCATCGTATTTAACTGTTTTGACCGTGGCACCTGGAGTACATTGTCCTACGGTAGGCGAGTGCGCTCGAACTTCGGTAGGGCCATATCAAACCAGGTGTGTCATTGGCTGATTAATGCTGAGTGGGGTAGATGGAACGCGACGAAACCAACCTGTCCTGAAATGATTCAATGCACCTTGGTTTCAGTTCCCACCGTAGACGGAACGCCGCACTGTCTGCTGATTGCCGTTTTGAGGTGTAACCTGGCCAGGTAACTGATCTCGGCCGGGCGACGCAGTTGTGACAGTGGCAGGGTGTATTGATCGTCACCGAGCAAGAGCTTTGTTTAGCAGATGCGGTCAGCTAGCGGTCACCAAAGAAACTGTGACTACCAAAAGAAATGTCAGAAATCGGCAAGACTATTTAGGAGATGAAGTGATAGAACAATACTTACACTTTGCGCTCCACTTGGTGTTGCCAGTAATTCCAATCCGAATGAGTGGAAATTATTTGGTATGTGATAAGGTTGGCGGGTAAAAAGCACTACAAAGCCGAACTTAAAGTGATTGAAAAAGGTTTAGCACAGTTTTCTGAGAAACCTTTGGATTTACTTTCCAGCATTTCCAATGATGGAAAGAGCACACAGTGAGAAATTTGACATATATACTAAGCCTTGATCCGTTGAAACTGCCCTTAGAATGCTTACAGTAATAGAGCGTCAGTTTTACGTCTGCCTGTGTTGACACTATATGGATCAATGTATGGTAGTCTTCCGTCATAGAAGACAGCTCCGTGCAAAGCCTTTGTGACAGCGCTGCATCCCGGGGCCAAACGCAGCCCTCGGTTTTAAATTTAACGATAGCGCTTAAGACATGCTGGGCAATGTAATGAAGCGTGTCAAAAACAAAAAGACAAAACTACATGGAACGACAGCTAGAGTGCGTCTGCTCGAATAGTCCCATAAACTCGTGCCACCAGCTGACGACGGAGTATGTAGAGAAAACTTCATTGCAGAATCGCGCAGCTCTAAGGAACCCTGATCGACTAACTGCACGGCGGCCATTGCAGCCAGGTGGATTGCATGTCTAGCAAAACCGATTGCGGGTACGCTATACTATTTTACAGACAACCTGACACATAGCGCTAACAAGTTAGCATATTAAAAGGGCAAAATCACCTATTGTCCTTTCAAATTTACATGTTTATAGACCTTCTCTCTTCATGGCTGACAACTTGCCCGCGTCCGCGCTTGGCACACCCATTGTACGTGGGACATTACCCAATGGGACACCGGGTGCAAACGCAGGGCGAGTTGTGTGCGTGTAAGTGGGACAGGGGTACAATCCACATATACTCCCGAGCAGACTGACATATTGGTGTTAACGGAAGACAGACAGGGATGAGAATATTAGTGTTAGAGGTCACCAACAGTGCGCCTATAGCGCGTAGATCGTGCGCTATATATCCGGTACGGGACTAGACGACCAACCAAAAGTAGTGGGCAGAATACACAAAAGTAAACTAGGGAAGAAGTTTATTGAACGGGAGGAGCGTTAGCTAATGCTAAAAATAGGGCACCCAGAGAGAGCTAGCTAGGGAGAATGTCGTTGGCGTCGAGTGCGTTGACAGAGCGTCGTTCGCAGTCGAGTCGCGCGCCAAAGGCGGAGATGGCGTTCGTGTTTCCAACAAACGGGAACAACGTTCCAACAGGCAAACCGCCTAGTTCCCTAATACATAAGAAAGCTATAATTTGAATGTATTTTAGAATAGTTTACACAGTCATACGGGGGAATCTCCAGGTCGCTACACAGCCCCCCTCCTAGAAGGGAAACCGTGGGTGACCCTTCGATCTACGTGAGGACTGTCCGTCGCGGGCCAGCCTTCTGCGAGACCAGGTAGTGAAACCTGATGCAGCTGCTGGGGGAGAACCAGGCGATCGGACCCTAGCGGGCTCCCACCTGTGTCCTCCCTAACGGTGCCAAAAACACAAAATGGGGGAAGTTCGTAAGCGTTAAATGTTCGCGAGTTCGTAAAGGTCAAATGTTCGCTTCAGCCTCGGCATCTCCTCCGGTTCATACATGGAAGATAAACGGAAACAAGAGCAGTGACGGTGGGGGCGAGGGCAAAAGCAAAAGTGACACTTACCGGATGAGGTAGGCGTCAGCCAAAACGCAGCTCTTTTTGTGTTTTCAAAACGTTTTGTTCTTTTTTGGGTTTTCAAAACATTTTGCGTTCTTTTTGGGTTTTCAAAAAATACTTTTGTCGGTTTTTTTGTCGTTTTCAAAAGCTTTGGAGGGGATCGTATGTTGTTGGCCAAAAGGGAAAAGAAAAGCAATAAGAAAAGTGAAAGGAACACTAATCCCTTAATCGAGCTGGCCAATGAACGCGTCTACCCGACCTAGTCGACTTGTTCGAATCAGAGGAAGGCGTGGTCTTAGATGTCCTATCGGATCGCAAAATTGGAGGAACTGCTGAAGACGTGGCAGTTGGTTCGATGGGAAGCGGCGGAGCTGAAGTAGAAGGCTTGGATGGAGCGTGATACTTGGGGTCAGGGATGTTGGAAGCAGTCGAGTCTTCCATCATAGGCTGTGTTGATTCGTCAGAAGACGAGTAAGGGTCTTCGTTGAGCTCAGGTTCTACGTGAGCAACCTTGAGACGGTCAATTGTAACGGCTTCGCGTTTACCGTGACGGTCGATGATAAAAACGCGGTCCTTACGCTGTAGGACCTTGAAAGGACCTTCGTAAGGTCGCTCCAGTGGTCTGCGGAGACCATCGAGGCGGAGAAAAACGAACGGACAATGCTGCAAGTCCTGTGGTATAAAAGATTTACGTGGTTGTTCTCTAACGTCTGGAAGCTTGTACTGACGCATGCTCGTGGCTAGCTGACGTGCATAATTTGCGTCGTAACGAGTAATTCTGGGACTAACGGAGAAGAAATCGCCAGGTAAACGCAGTGGTTGTCCATATACTAACTCGGCGCTGGACGTACGTAGATCGGCCTTTAGGGCTGATCGGATCCCAAGGAGGACCATAGGCAGCACCTCAGTCCAACTCAGCGCATTGGCGGCGCTAAGTGAGGCTTTCAACTGTCGGTGGAAACGTTCCACCATGCCATTCGCTTGCGGATGATAGGCGGTCGTGCGAATGCGTCGACATCCAATGAGTTTAAGGAGGTCGTTAAAGGTCGTAGATTCGAATTGCGGACCGCGGTCTGTAGTCACTGTGGCTGGACAGCCGTGTAAAGCGACCCAGCGCTCGACAAAAGCGCGTGTTACGGTTTCCGCAGCTACGTCAGGGATGGGAACGGCTTCGGGCCAACGGGTGCAACGATCGATCATGGTCAAAATATAGACCATTCCTTTTGACGGGGCCAGTGGTCCCACTATGTCGAGATGAACATGAGCAAATCGCGCTGAAACGGACGGAAAGCGACCAAGCGGAGCGGACACGTGAGGCTGAATCTTGGCTTGCTGGCAGGTGAGACAGCTGCGTGCCCAGCGCGTAAGATCGCGTTGCATCCCCGGCCAAACGTATCTCTCAGAGACAAGCTTAGCAGTAGCTTTAACGCCTGGGTGGGCGATATTGTGGAGGGTGTCGAAAACGATACGGCGAAAAGTTTCTGGAACGACGGGTCGAGGTCGTCCGGTAGATGTGTCGCATAAAATGGTACCATCAGATGATGGCAAAGGGTGCGGGGATATTTTCATAGAAGAATCGCGAAGTTCCGAAAAGGTTTGGTCGTTTGATTGCGCGGCGGCCATAGCAGACAAATCGATTGCCTGCCCGGCAGGACCAATCGCAGATACTCTTGAAAGAGCATCAGCGACGACGTTTTATTGGCCAGAAATGTGTCGGATATCAGTCGAGAATTGGGCGATGAAATCCAGCTGACGAATCTCACGTGGTGAGTGTCGAGCTGATTGATTTCGGAATGCATAGGTAAGCGGTTTGTGATCGGTGAAGATAATGAAGGTGTTACCTTCAAGAACGTGTCGGAAATGTCGAACGGTAGCGTAAATGGCTAGCAGTTCGCGACTGAACGTGCTGTACTTAAGTTCGGCAGGCTGTAGGCGTCTAGAGTAGAAGGCAAGAGGTTTCCAGTCTCCATTTGTATGTTGCTGTAGGACGGCGCCAATGCCGCTGTCCGATGCGTCGACAGCAACACTGAGCGGAGCGTTCGGATCGAAGTGATGGAGCATAACGGCTTTAGCTAAGGCTTCTTTGCTGGCTTTAAAAGCTTCAGCAGCAGCGGCAGTCAGTTCCACCTGACCGTTTTTACGTCCACGTAGTAGGTCGGTTAGTGGACTTAGCAAATTGGCACAGTGTGGAAGAAAACGTCGATAGTAGTTGAGCATGCCGTTAAAACGGCGAATAGCGGCTAACGTAGTCGGAACCGGAAAGTCTCTGATGGCGCGGACTCTATCGTCTAGAGGCCGTATGCCATACTGATCAATATGGTGGCCAAGGAATTCGATGGAAGGCTGCTGAAATACGCATTTGTCGGGGTTGACAGTGATGCTATTAGCGGCCAGCCTATCGAAAAGTATTTTGAGATGTTCTGCGTGCTGTTCTTCAGAGGCGCTGGCAACTAGGATATCGTCGATGTATGCATAGACGAAATTTAGACCTCTAGTGACTGAATCGATGAGTTGTTGAAAAGTCTGGGCTGAGTTGCGAAGACCGAACGGCATACGCAAAAATTCGAACAGCCCAAAAGGCGTGATTACGGCAGTCTTCGGTATGTCTTCCTCAGCGACTGGAATCTGGTGATACGCGCGAACCAGATCGATTTTTGAGAACACACGGGTGCCGCGCAGGCTTGCCGTGATGTCCTGAATGTGAGGAATCGGATATCGGTCGGCAACAGTAAGGTTATTGAGAGCGCGGTAATCACCACATGGACGCCAGTCTCCTGACTTTTTGGGCACCATGTGGAGCGGCGACGCCCAGGGACTGTTAGACGGGCGAACGATGCCTAGTTCAAGCATGTGCTCGAATTCTGCGCGAGCAATTTTCAACTTGTCAGGGGTCATTCGCCTGGCTTTGGCAAAAACAGGCGGACCTTTCGTGACGATATAATGTTTCGCGGCCTCAGTGGCGGATGAAAACGGTGTCATTGCACGAAAGACTTGCGGGAACTTCGTAGTAAGCATCTGACCGATAGGCGAGCTTGACAGGTTGGCGTATACAGGACTGATTGATTCTATGTCGGTCAAAGTACCTATAACTGCCAGGTTTGTTTGACGGTCGATCAGACGGCGTTGCTTCGCGTCAACAAGTAAATCGAAGTGCTGCAGAAAGTCAAGGCCAAGAATTGGCGTCTGGACATCTGCGACGAGGAAGATACATTTAAATGAACGTCGTAGGTTTAGATTAAGCGTGCGCGAGCGCTGAACATACACGCGAATGGTGGTGCCGTTTGCAGCGCGCAATGAACCGGTCGCCTCTTCGATAACGTCATTAGAATCACGTGGGATAACGCTGACTTCTGCGCCGGTGTCAACGAGATAGCGCACTCCCGTACTGCGATCGGTGACAAAGAAAAGGCGACTGGGGCAGCCAGCAACGTCCGTCGCCCCTACGTGCTGGCCTACCCGTTTCCCTGCATGTTGCGCTTGAAAGAACAAGGTGGGCGACACGATCTGGCCTGATGACCAAATCGCTCGTGGTACCAGCAATAGCTTGACCTAGGGGGAGATTTCGAACGTGATCTAGGAGGACTGAGACTACTGGGACGATTTCGGCGGTTGGATCCGGATTGTGTTAGCTTCTCTAGTCGGTTGGTCAATGCGGATACTTGCGCTCTTAGTTCTGCTACCTCTGTACTGGAGGTAGACTGAACCTGAGATATTTGGGCGTTGGATTCCCAAATTCGGTCGGCAATATCGGCGAGTTGAGGAAGAGGCGCATCGCTTGCATACAAAGGATTGCGCATGTCACGTGGCATGCAACGGAGCCACATCTCTTTAAGGAGAGCCGCCAACAGCGAGAGGCTTAGCTAGAGCTTGCATCTTATGCAGCAACTGCGAAGGCTTTCGATCCCCTAACTTGGTTTCATTAAGAAGCTGCGTGACGCGAGCATGGTCTGATATGCCAAATCGCTTTAAGACGACGGCCTTAAGCTCATCGTAACTTTTCTGATGTTCCGGAAGTTCCAAGATGTCAAGTTCAAGTTCAAGTTCAGTTGGGACCGGAACGATAGGATAATCCCGTGAATGTTCCTTCTTTTGCGTATCGTTGGATCGGGAATTGACAGGTCTGCTTGAGATGTTGAAAAGCCTAAAACAAAGGCCGCATCACACCCTGTCCAACCAATTACTGCCCACATTTTCCTGCCCAGCAGTCC
>CALYDF020008770.1:0-11379 GCA_944474145.2 Dicrocoelium dendriticum
TCAAACCAAGTGTAAAAGGCCAATTAGTGGCGACCAAGGCTCTGATGCTGTTTAGTCAGTTGCTTGGGTGCGAGGCCTTTTGGGTGCGGCGTTAACAGTAGGTAGGTCTGAGAATGCCAAAGGCTGAGGTTGGCCGGCTGAATCGTCACGCAGGGTGCAAGAGAAATTACGCTTACCCCAGCTACCATGTCAACCCGGAAGGAAGTTCTATATTTTCAGTCCCGAATCTAACGTTGGGGAATGCTTTCGAAAGAGTCGATACTGTTAGTCGCCCTTAAGTCTCAGCCCAACATTTGACTGTAGTGTCAAATGAACCGTACAGTTTGTGATACAACTTTTAGCCTGTGCACTTATGTGTCTATGGTACCAGCCGTACTGAGTAGTATATAAAGGATCGTTTCTGTTGGGTAATTTGCCGCCCGAACGGCGTACGTTATACTAAGATGGTTTGTCGCTAGAGTCGCGACGTGCATCTGTTAGCTCTACTAAGACACTTATTAGCTCTTGTGACGCTGGGGCAGATGACTTGGTGGGTAAACAGCAGAAAAGGAAATAGCGCAGCTTCGGTAAATGGCAATGTGCTAAGGGTGGCGTACCGTTAACCAGTTGAGGGTGAAAACCGTTCACTGTTGTGTAATTACCTTTAGTGCAGCACTAGATTATTTTAATTGAATTGCAATAAGTATGCCTTGCACTGCTTTGGGTAGACGTTGTAACCAATATCCGCGCAGTAACCGTTCGTCCATGGATCAATTGCCGGCAAACGGACGTGATTCGATTAAAACCGCAAACGGTTTCTGGCCTCATAATCGCAGGCCCTGAAGCAGTCGCTGGATAGGGACCCAGTAAAACGACGTGACTCTGCTTATGACAGTTTTCTTAGAGTGGCCTAACTGTATTCAGCAAAAGGCCTTAAGGGGTGCCCGTATAACAGCGTTACATTATCAGGTGGCCAGCGAGCAGGCGGTTACATTGTGATGACTCGCAGTTGCTCCTATGGCAAGTGAATTATGACGGCAACAAAACAAACCAGAACTAAGGAGCACTAATTATAAAAGGCGTGCCTGGAAGCGTATTGGCCATAACATCAGCGTCAGGAAGCTAAACATTCTAATAAGACATTAGAATAGCACACCGCCCATTGAAAAGTAGAAAAACAAAACGATTATGGTCTCACCATAACACAAAATTTAAGGTGGCTGCAAGTGTGTTCTCAACCGAACTCGCCGATTGTATAGGGAAGCGAAAGTACTGTTTACAACGATAGCCAGTAGAAACTAAGACGAAGGCCGATTATTCACTCGTGCGAACGCTGCCAGAAACAATCTGTATTGTAAAAGCTGTAATGAATTCGAGACAAGATTACTAGGGCATAGCAAGGTACCGCACGACTAATAAACCAGAAAGCGAACCAGCCGCGCCATCTGTAAAACTGATCGAGGAATGGACGCAGCAAGAAAGGAGAAAATCCAGTCACAAATAATGAATGCGTAAAGTTAACCTTTGCTCTACAAAGGTCACATTTTAAGGGCCGTTAAAACAGCATAGAATATAGCGGCTTTTTGTCATAGCAATGATACAAATAAAAACGCGCACATTCCACTAGGGTTAACCGGTCAAACTTTAGGTACTCTGTTTTCCTAGCCACTACTAACTCGACCAAGTAATTTTCCTACAAAGCGTAATACGAGACGCCGATAGAAATTGAAGGTAGTGAGTTAGATTTTACTAATAACCAACAGCATATGTTAAGTATTAAAATTCGAAGAAATAAGCTGTTGTGAAGGTAGTACCTGCGGAATAAGATATGAAGGGAATAGTTTTAGTTGCAACCCTAGCCTATCCGGTAGAGTTTCAAACTCTCATGCAGTGAGGGAACGCAAGCTAGGTAACGCACAATTCGTATTGATTGATAAAAAATAACTTAGGCAACGGAAAGCAGTATCGTTTCCTAGCATTAGTGGAGGGTACGCAACAGTAAAATAGAAGGGTATGTATAAAAGATTAGATAGCTTGTGGCTTAGAGTGCTCCAAGTAGGGACAGGTGAGACCCATTGGGTCATGATCGAGCTCAGAGAATTCAAAGTAGGTGCACACCATGTTCATGTATCGAAAATGGCTTCAGAATGCCTACGAGTTCGTCACAGAAAACTACTTGGCAAGAAATACCATACAGGTACAGTAAAACCTCCATAGTTGATCACTTCTGTACGTAGATAACCTCTCTATAAATACCTAAAGGAGAGAAATATTTCATTTTCGATAAAACCAGTCACACTTTTGATGCATGATCAGCACAATGCAATACTGTACGTGATAGCATGCTTAGCAGGACTAAGCGCGGGAGTGGTACAGGTGAAGTCAGTAGTGTGGGTCTACTGGACCCAAAGATTAAGGAAGTCTATATTCACAGAATACAAAGCTTGGAGATAAGTAGTAGATAAATAATGCTGTGTAGCTGAGGAACTATTCCGAGGTGGCTGTGTACACAGTGAGGGTCAGGTGAGTGAAACTTAAGGAAAACGCTGCAAAAATCATTTATGACTAGTCACATGTCACTGAGCAAATATGTAGGCATAGGCTTACGAGAGCAGTTATATGCACAGAATTAGTAAGGTGTGGTATCGGTCAAGTTGTCAATGCTTGGTTGGGTCAAGGAACTTATTTGGTGGCCAGCCAAATCCGCCACGTCACAGTTTTGTTAAACAGAAAGTTTGTGAGTTTTGTAAGGAGAATTATTGTCGGCAGAAAACACACCAGTCCTGGAACACAGCCGTAAAGGTGATACGACATTGACAAGATTGCATCTGTCCGATTATCCCTGCGGATATTCGCAGTCAGGTTTCGCTAAAATTGCTCTTTTGCTTGTGTAGTTGTCTCCTTCGGAGTCAACCGCAAGTGGTTGGAGCTGTTGAAGTCAGACCTTTCAGGTAACTTTTATTAATTTGATGAATTTTTCAGGTTACTTTTGTGTGTCAGGATTGCGAAGTGCCGATGCTTTCCTTGGCCTGTGTTGGTACCATGGCCGGGTGAGCGTCGCAGTTATGTCCTCAAAGACGTTCCTTGTAGCTAAGATTGTCGTGCACTAGGTATAACACCTGTTCTTAGCTTGAACGGTCGCTACGTAAACCGGATGTAACCAGACCACTGTACGTTGCCCATCTTGGTAACTTATAATTGACCACTTGGCTATGCCATTCAATAATATTTTAGTCATCAAAAGTGGCAAGCTAAGAGCATACCATCCAATGGTTGCCGAATGTTCCGTGTGTTTTAGCAACACGTTATGTAACGGGGTTGCAATATGTCGACTTCTGCATCCAAAACCTCAAAAGTTACGTTTAGGGCTATAGCATGCTCACTGTGCGCATGTTTAGGTGCGTGTTGGTCCCCGGATGCCAGCGTTTACGCGAATGCGGATAGCCTTAATCAAAATAGGTCCCAAAGGATCCGCGTCCAAGGAGCGACCAAGTAGGTTTTGTGTTTAAACGCCCTTGCGTTTCCACACACAGGAAAGCCTACAGCAACACAGGAACCTGGGTTCCCTTATCGCAAGGTGACAACTAGGGGTTTGAATGACTGTCAAACCCGCTTAATTACCAGGTCGCGATACCAGTTCATTGAAACATTGGATTGTGGGAAGCTTGAGGTTAACACGCACAGTTATTGTCAAGCACTTATCGGGTTTGTTTGGTGTAGGCTTAAGGCTGAAAACAATGTAGGTTAGCTATTTTGTGTGCGAAAGGCTACGTAAGTAAAAACATAACTTTTAGATCTACCCCTTGATGCGAACGATTTGGGAGCAGTCATCCCAAGCAATTCAACGTTATGGCCAAACTTAGACCCCTCAGTTATTTGACTTTGGAGAAAAAGAGTGGTCTGTAAAATTTTCTACTTTGCATTTGGCAAAGAGATAAGCCAGCGCAGTTTGAAGTTAGCAGAGAGCGGTTAGCAACATTCAGGTATAAACCTAAGTATGCTATGGCTTGTGTTTTTCCAAGTAGCTGGATAAACACTAGATCGTGGATAGGACTAAATAGTACTGTTACCACGAAATCCAGAGTCAAGCGCCAATTAGGTGCACCATACTGAAGGTTATAAGATACACTACTGTCTGACTCAATGGTAATTGACTGGGCGGTGACGCAGTCCGTCTGCATTGCGGGATTGATGGCAGCGGGTCACGTGTAACATTTGGGTTAGGATTCCGTATAAAACACCACCTTATTTTATAAATAATTAGACTGTTTTATGCTCTAGAAAACGAGACACCCTAGTACAGATGTGAGCAAAGGCTTACCAAAGCCACAGAAACACAATAAGTGTAGGTACACCGAACGACATGGGTGTGTTGGCAAAATGCTTGGTTCGAATAATGGTGCGTAATCGTCGTAACTGGAAGGTGCAAGGATGATTGTCATGTCCATTGGTGGCAGGTAGAAACGTGGCGCGGAAGCACGGCAAAATCTTAAGGTTTTCGTTACGGAAATATTGGGGGTTTGAAAAATTCCGGATGTAAACTTCTATCATTCTGTATGAGTAGGAACCTGATAGAATTTTTGTAAACACTGTTGGACGAAAGGTTGAAATCATGTTCGTATGCCGTTGTATTCACAGATATCGGTTGTTGGGGGCGTTGCCAAGCTTTAGCAGTAGCAATGCGTTTAGCTTTGTATCGAATCAAGTACGGCACGTCGCAGCGTTGCAAAAAGGAACTTTGTGGCTGTTTATAGGGAGAGCACTTGCCAGGTAAAACACACGGCCTAAAACACAGACATTGACCGCAATTTGCATATTAAAGGGCTACAGGCGCCGTCACTTTACGGACGGTTTTCCGAACAGATAATCGTAGGCTTGGTGGCACAAATTTTGGAGCGAGAAGCTTGGGCAAAACCAATCAGTAACGGTTGGAACCGGAGGTACTGGACGGATGGGACTATGCAGATTGGGATGCAGAGTTTTGCTGCTTAGCAAAGCCACAGTGCAATGAAGAACGGATATTTTGTACTCGACATAATTAGTCGAGCAAATATCCTATGGGTCAGGTGGAGGTCGCAAACTGGTACAAGCGGACCAACCATTGCAGCTAAGTGGAACGCTCAGGGTTATACGGTCTACAAGTTGAGGTTTAAAACGTAAAATACCGTTCCAATTCTTAACCTCAGTAGAAAGCGCCGATCATTGGACCCAGATATGGCTGAGAGCGATAGTAGAGAATACTGTGGAGCTTTAACGGAGAAGGCGTAGGATAGTCGACGGACCTCACTGGTGCAGTGGTTAAGGCATTACTTGTATAGTTTTGCCCTGTAGACAGAGCTGCTGGTATTGCGAGGGCAGTAATCTACTAGCGATTTGGAAGAGACGTGACACCATTTTATCACAAGTACGTAGAAAGCTGGTTGGTAGATAAAGCGTTTGTAGTAGGTGATGCACCGGAGGTGGGAGAAAGTTGTACCCAATTATACAAACCAGTGGAATAGATGGACGATGAATTTTGTTGTATTCTCCAAAATACAGATATGGTCGAAAGCAATAGAGCAGACCATAATGGATAAACCCCCAGTGGGTATGGGCTTGATGTCAGACCTTACTAGTGTGGTGGGTACTGTATCCATGATAAAAGGAGGCCAAACAGAGGAGGATGCTGATACGTACTGTAATAATCCCCTCGCGTGTTGCACGGAGCATGACGCCATTGCATCGCAATAAGTAGGATAATTGCAGGCAACTAAAGCTTTGTTAAGGAGACATTCCGTTGCAGATAAGAATTTGAATGCAATTGATCAAACCACTGGCAAATTCAGATGGATGAGGCTGAACGCACGAGAGGATGGTCTGGGCAGTCCGCCACGCCTTTGGAGATACGAGCTCATAGTTAAAAGAATTTACCGAGATACGATGAGCAAGGTAAGTTTATTCAACCTTTTTAAGCAAGCCTCACAGAGGGGCAAGGAATGCATGGTTAGAGAAATGAAGGATTCCGAATGGAAAGGTTAGCTTGAGGAGAGCTGGCGACCTGGAGATTCACCAAACTCTTGGCCTCGTTTGTGTGTATGTATTAACTGGCATCATAAGTAAGCGTGTGCCTTCTTGTATTGACGTTGCGAAAGGAATAGCCGTATAACACACCTAGGTATCGTCATATAACTGGGCGGCAAAGAAGAAAGGTGCGATTCGCAGGAGGGTGGTTGAAAGAACAACAGGCTACGGAGAAGAGCGTTAATTGATGGGAAAAGACAGTCACTGCAGCAATGCTGGTGTTGCAGAACATTCTAGCGTAGGAACCCACCGTTATGGAATACAGCGGCGTAGCAGCGCTACAACCTCATAAGTACCCACTCGAAATTGGTTATGCTGTGTCGCAGGCGTCAGTTGGACGCGGAGGGCAGTGGGGGTACGAGCCGGCATAGCTATGTAGCAGTAGCTACGCGTGGCTAAAAGACTAACGGAACATGGACCGCAGAGCAGAAAGTTAAGTGTAGAAGAGGTGAATGATAGGAAAAGCGCCGTAGCTGAAGCGAAGCTAAGGTTGCTGTACTAGTTGTACTATGAGCAACCAGTTCGGGAATAAAATGGCGCAGCGGCGCTCCAATAGCTTGTGAACCAAACGATAGTGAATTTATACGTCGGCACTGATAGATCAAGTAGGCGCAGAAGGCGGTGAGCGTAAGAGCAGGTTTAACTACATAGCAAGTGCCGGTCGTGCTTAAGAGCTTAAGGAAACATGGACTTCCGAACAATCAATTAAGTGTAAGAGCGGAAGCGATAAGAAAAATTTGTTGCTGCAGCAAAGCTAGAGTTGCAGAACAAGCAGTGCTCTTAACTTACATTTGTAGAAAATTAGCGCAGCGGCGCTTCAAAAGATTAATTGAGCTGCTCGAACGTGGTGTTCTACGGCGTCACAGGTACGCCGTATGAGGGCACAGAACAGTGAGGGTAAGCGTCGTATTAACTACGTAGCTGAAGCCCCTCATGTTTACGAGTTTAAGGGAAAATGGACTGCCGAGCAGTCAGTTACGTGGCGGAACGGTAATTTATAGCATCAAATACGGTAGCCGAAGCGGCTATGGTTGCTGAACAAGCTGTACTATAACTCAAGAGGTGGGGCCAAATATGGCGAAAAGCAGCGAAGATAATGTTTCAGAAAAATAAAGCCTCTGAACTTGCAACTGTGGCTAAACCGACGAGCTGCGCATGGAGACGGAAGTGTTAATCAATTTCTTATGTCGCCAGACGGTTGCTCACACCTTCGGGTGACATATGCGCCTGGAGCCACCAGCTATCGACTCCCTATGAGGCAATCCTTCGGTAGTCGGATTCCGTACCCGGCGTCTTCGTAATTTAACTAATCCCGGTGCTGAAGCCTGCCTTTCCTATTTCATTTGAGCCGAAGTTGCGTCTGTTGGTTTCAGCAACAAGCACTCCTCCTGTTATAGGTATACATTACGCTTGGGCTTGCGGTGAGGCAAGCAATGATTACTGCTAGGGCGGATTCTGAGGCGGTTCACGTCGCAGTGCCACGTTTTGCCATGGACACCTATTTGGTAAATGACTCGACCTATTTGACTGGGATGGCACCATGGACCCATCCGTTATCGGATCAACGGATGTCACTTGTTCCTAGCAAGTCACTGATCGTTAGATTCTGCGCGGTTTTACGCTACTGCTATTTCGACGGTTCTGTAGTTTTAGGTCGGCTGATTGGCTTTGCTTTGGAATCAGCGTATCGCAAGCAGACAAGCTTTGTCTGCCTAATAGCCTATCTGGCGGGAGCCATCCAACCCACGCAGAATTTGGAGTGATTGCATACACTATGAGAAAGGTTTGTATACATTCGTTCGTAGGACCTTCCTCCAGCGCCTTGCTTATTGCCCGCTTGCCCGTGTCAACTAATCGCTGAACACGATCATTAGCCCAAGGTTGGAATGATGGTGTCCGCATGAGTCACACCATTGAAGTGACAAAAGGTAGCAAATTCCTTGTAGGTGTACTGTGGTCCAGTATTGGACACACGTGCTTTGAAGATGTCAAAACGACTGAAAAACTGGCGCAGCTGTATAATAATGCTTGATGCTGTGGTTTAGCTCATCATTAGGATGAGCCCAGGCAACTAGCGGCTGCACTTTCCGGAGCTCCATCCGCTTTGTGTTCATTCCGTTCATCGGCGGTCGAACTAGAATATTTAGATACCGTTTTACACGTCGTGGTGCTTCGCGTACGTTTCAGCAGAAAAATTAGTTTATTGTTTTGTGAATTCGTCAGGAAAGGTGAACATTACCATTAAAATTTAAGGCCGGCTTAGCTAGCGTGTGTAACACCCAGGGTTTCTGGCTTATTTTCTCACTTTCATCTCCTTCTTATTTAGTTTTCTTAGTTCCACCTAATGGTATGCTTATTTTCCCTTAGTGTGCGATAGCTGCCTTACTAATCTCTTAGTTATAGTATAAGTTCTTTAAATTCCGCACCAGAGGACATGGTAGGTATGCTATATTTATTACGCTCGGTATTTCTTTTTTGTGTAAATTTGTATTCTGCATTGATGGAGCCTATGCTGTCCGTAGTCGAAGCCTTATTAATGGAGATAGCAACACAGGGTATATTGTTTCTAAACATAGGAGTTTTTGGTCCTTCAATGTTTTGCCTTTACTAGTTAGATTGCAGCGTTGTGGTTGAATGCATCATGTAAGGAGTAAAACCTGTACACGGTGGTGCTTTTGACTCCCTCTAGCGGTTCAAAAGTTATTGGTGAGTTAGTGCTCTCAGCTTGGAACATAGCACTGGGTACCATATCGCATGAAAACAACACAGGTAGGGCCCTATCCTTTGCCATTAAATTTCTTAGTCCTTATACCTTACTTTCTTGGTCGTTTAAAAATTAGCTTTTGCATTTATCCGTAATTGTATTCGCTGTATTTGTTTTAATGAGCTTCTGCTTCTGAAAAGAATTCCTGTGAAGTTAATTAAGATTCACAGTTAAGTTGCCGTCCCAATACTAGTTTTTTATCCTGTGACATCTGCTCGGCATGCCAACGGCCTTCTAATATAGCCACTATCGTCCCAAACTGAGCTTTCTGCGGACACTTATTACTTATATTCCCACCTTAATTTGGTGGCCTATCTTTATCTTATTGACCTATCAATTTGGTTTGAACGGCCTAGTTCTAGCGGAACTCGCCCGGTCTTCCAAAATCTCTCTGATCTAGTCTCCGCCCACGCAATCCTCTGTTGTCCTTACCCCCAGAGCAATGCTATTCATGATTCATCATTATTATTATATCCCCATTCTTCCTTCACATGTCTATGTCTGCCGATGCTCTGTGTTGGTATTCAGATCTTAAAAATATGCCCTTCCCTCTAGGAGCCAACATTCTAGTCTCATCGCAATGATCTCCTGACTTCCGACTACGGTTACCCTAGTGACAAGGGATCGGCAGACCCAAAGGTCTGACCACACCACCACGCGAACCTCCTTGGCTTTTCCATTTCCCATCAATAGAGCCTTTTCCATTTTGCACTCTACGTTTGCTTTCCTTTTGCACTTGGACAACTAAAGCTTTATGCCTGGCTCCTATCTAGCGTCGTCTGACTAGCCTGCTTCATTCTGACTACTTCTAGACATCCGAGCCGTTAACGAGTTAGGCTTTGCAGTCGCAATAATCTTTTGCCCTTATCCGCAGACCACTGTTCGGCCTGCTAACTACCCTCTCATATAGCCAGCTTCATCCAAACTGATTTTTTCTGCTGACATTCTTTACTTCTAGTCTCACGATAATTAAGCCGCCTAGCTCTACCTTGCCGACTTATCTGGTTTTGTCTGAACGGTCTGCTTCTTACGGCTTCTGGGATCTATATGATTTTGTATCTGCCAATGCAATGTTTCTTTACCCTCACAGCCAGAGAATTGCTGGTCCGAATCCATCCATATTATTATGTTCCCTTTCTTCCTTAACGTGTCTATTTCTGCCAGTGTTCTCTATTAGGACGCAGACCTTACTAATATGCCTTCCGTTCCATGAGCCGACACTCTAGTCTCGCCTCCAGGGCATTCTGCTTTCCGACTACTGAGCTCAGACCGATACATCATCGACAAATCCGATGGCCTATCCCCATCCCTTTGAGATCTACGTATGCTTTTTCACATCTGCTCCATAGTCTCTTCCTTCCCGATCCCATTCATTCCGTTTCGCGCTCCCTGCTTGCATAACTTTATCAATTGGACAAATAACGCTTCGAGCCTGATTCTAACCTCGCCTCTTCTGACCAGTCTCCTACTTTCTACCTGTTTCCAGACATCCGAGACGTAAACGAACTAGGCTGTGCCGTCGCAACTCACTCGGTCGCTTAGCCTGAGAGCTTCGCTCAGCAAGCTAACTGGCTTTGCATCTAGCCGCTGTCGTCTCTCCATGTTTATTTTCTTATGACACCCATTACTGTTATTCCCACTTAAATTTCGCGGCCTAGCTGCCCGTTGATGATGTATCCGGCCTAGTCTGAAGCGTCCCTCGTTTTCGGACCTCGCTCGGACTTCAGAGGTCTAAATAACCTAGACACTGTGGACCCAACGCTATGTAACAGTCCCCTCAAGCACATTGCTAGCAAGGATTCATGCTTTTTATTATAATCCCCTTATTCCTTAACGTCGATTTCTGCCGACGGTCTGCTAGCACTCCGACATTAATAAAATGGCTTTCTGTATCTGCCGACGTTATAGTCTTTTCTCATTTGTCTCCTGCTTTCCGACTACTGAGGCCTCACCGACGAGTCATCGGTAGATCCAAACGTCTGTACACATCACTCCCAGGTCTTTGTAGGCTTTTCTAGTTCTCCGCAATTTTTTCTTTTCCTTCCAGAACATCCTTTTCTTTTCGCGCTCTCTGTTTGCATTCATTTTTCAACTGGACGGATATTTTTCGGGCCTGGCTATACGCTAGCATCATTTGACCAGCCTCCTTTCTACTTGCATCCGGACATCCGAGAAGTCAACGATTTACGATGGTAGTCTCAATAGTCTGTGCGCTCCATCCTTAGTGATTTGCTCGGCATAATATATACCCATTTTGGAGCAACACCGCTACACTTACCTCCATTACAACGCTGGGCATTATTCATCTTCCTGTTTATTAACAAGCATGAATCATCACCAGAAGTACGTCTTTAGCTTTTCCACCTCCTCAATAAAACCCTTTATAGGTGGAAATGGGTCACATCTTGTCTCACTCAGACAGCCCCCACATGCCCGGAAAAGCACGGTACGCGCGTTTCATCCTTTCGGGAATCGTCAGCAGTGTGCATTCCATGGGAGACTGGTAGGGCTCCAACCCACATCTCGACTTTTGCCAGTCCGTGATTGAGACCACTGCGCCACTGGGGACGGCAATG
>CALYDF020008771.1:0-11342 GCA_944474145.2 Dicrocoelium dendriticum
AGCAAACCACAATGTAACCCATTGATTTGGGGGTCTGAATGTTGAGTTCTGAAGGCGTATAAACCACTATTTTGGTCACCGGCTCTCAACAGATGGCGATACACTCATATCGCGATGCTGCCTTGTAGGTTAGATCCTTGATCAAAGGCTCGAGGTGGGCCCCCTAAGACAACCCTCTATTTCGGCCTGGGAAACCGGGTAGTATCTCGCCCATTGACGAACCATGGACTTACAAGCATAACCATACACACGCTTATCTTCCCCACTTCTTTCTTCTACCATGGTTCCGATGATACAATATCTGTTAACAGACTGCGCGCAAAACACTTAGCATCGGGTGCTGTAACCTGCGCACACTACTAGACCGGAACTCAAGTGAGCGCCCCGTGCGACGCACTGAACTCGTCGCGTTGGAACTAGTGCGGAACAACATCGATATTGCGGCGCTCAGTAAAACCCGGCTCGCTGAGCAAGGTAAGTTGCACGAAGCAGGCGCTGGCTACACATTCTACTGGTTGGGCAACGCCGCCTCAGCACCAAGTGAACATGGGGTCGGATTTGTACCATCCGATCACCTAAATAGCCAGCTGGTGGGTGAACCAACAGGCATCAGCGCGCGACTGATGAATGCTCGCCTACGATTCGGAAGTGGTAAGTTTGCCACTTTTATAAGCATCTACTGTCCGACCATGTGTTACTCTGATGACACGCGTGATCAATTCTACACGCAGCTATCCTCCGTAATCCGGTCTGTGCCGTGGAACGACCAACCATTTTTGCTGGGTGATTTCAACGCGCACGTTGGGCGTGATGCATCGGTGTGGACAGATGTCATCGGTCTGCATGGCACTGGTTCAGCGAATGCGAACGGTGACAAGTTCCGCTCACTGTGTGCCACTCATCGCCTAACGATCACGAACACTCAATTTGCACTGAGTACGAGTGATATAGCAATCTAGACGCACGCACGTCGTGGTCATACTCACGTGCTCGACTATGTCATCGTACTTTAGAGTGAGATGCGTGAAGTGCGCATGACACGTGTATTGCTTGGAAAGGAATGTGGCGCTGATCATAAATTGGTGCGGACCAAACTGTACACATAGTTTCGTAAATCGATGTATTGCAGTCCCGCCGTGAATCGGCGTAAATTTAACATTCGCTCCCTCGGTACTGTAGCGAAACCTATTGAGCCGGAGTAGGCGATGGCTGCACGCCTGTGTGATGTGGACTGAATAGCCACAGTGTGCGACCTGTGGCACCACATTCGCGATCAGGTGACAGCAGCTGCCCAGGAGACTATCGGGCGTGCAAACTGTAAGCGGCCTGATTGGTTTGATGAAAACAGTGCGACCATTGGCGCATTGGGGTCGCAGAAGAATGCAGCATTTGCTGCACACGTCGCAGAACCTAGTGACTTGGGGAAGAATAGTTAGTTTCGCAAACTTCGACGGCGACTGACCCGAGAGCACCGTCGCATTAAAAATGCATGGTGGACGGAGAAGGCGAAGCAGATGGAATGCTGTGCCGAACGTCACCAACACAAGGAATTCTTTGATTCCTTGAAGGCGGTGTATGAAGCGAGATTGGAGCTGCTGAGGACACTGATCGATAGTAGTTCAGGCGCTACCTGCACACAGACTGCAGACATAATGCAGATCTGGCGGAAACACTTTGACTATCTCCTGAACAACCGCTCAGAGATCGACTGGCCTACATTGAACGGCCTCAAGCACCACGATGTGAAGACGAGTCTGGCGGACACGCCGACACTGGATGAGACGCAGAGAGCACTTGCTCAGCTGCCAAACGGCAGGTGTGCTGGGGCCGACGGGATCCCGCCTGAAGTATTGAAACACGGTGGACCCGCGTTGTTGACTGCGCTGCACCACTTGGTGCAACGCGTGTGAATTGTGGAGGACGTACCTGCTGAGTTGAAGGATGCCCTTGTGCTACCACTGTCCAATGGCAAAGGAAGCAAGCAATGTTGCATGAATTATCGCGGCATCAACTTGCTGAGTTGTGTGGGCAAGGTGATTGCCGGACTCCCGCTCAACCGCCTCGTCAGTCAGGTTATGGAACCTAACGTGGTGGAAGAGCAGTGTAGATTAGGTTCGGGTCGCAGCACTATGGATATGGTGTTTGCGGCTCGTCAGTTGCAAGAGAAGTACAGAGAACGACAGCAGCCATTGCACTCGGCTTTTGTTGATTTCACAAAAGTATATGATACGGTTAACCGCGAGTCATTGTGGCTGATGTTGGGTAAGTTTGGTTCCCCGCGTAAGTTTGTAAGCCTAATTGAATGTCTGCACAGTGGTATGCCAGTGAGGGTGTAGCTGAGTGGAGAGACCTCGGATGACTTTGCAGTTGTCTATGGTGTGAAGCAAGGCTGTGTCTTAGCTCCTGCCCTGTTTAATATCTATCTTCATGCAATGATGTTTGTGCTTTTGATGCGGCTTGTGCTTACGGTGTTCGTGTGGAGCACCGTGATTGATGGTGGGTTGCTGAACATCCGTCGTTTCGATGCGAAAACTCTAGTCTATGAGACAACTATTCGTACGTTGCTGTTTGCTGACGACTGTGCGTTGTTTGCACACAGCGCGGATGAGTTTCAGCACATGACTAGTGCTCTGGCTTCGACAGCGACCAAATTCGGGCTCACCATCAACACAAGCAAAACTGGCTGTCTTCTTCAGCCTTCACCGAAGGCGCAATCCTCAATATCGTCACAAATCACCATGGGTGCCGAAGTATTGGAAACCACCTCCAGCTTCCGCTACCTTGGGAGTGTGATGTTGAGTGATCAGCAGCTACACAGTGAGCTGCGTATTCGCGTGTCGAAGACAGCGGCGGAATTTGGAAAGCTTGAGTACCGAGTGTGTAACAACCATCAGATTACCATTGGCACGAAGCTGATGGGGTCCAAATCCATGGTGCTGTCCGTTCTTCTATACTGCAGTGAAACGTGGACGATGTACCGGCGGGATGTGCGATATCTTGAGCGGTTCTATTAGCAGTGTTTTCGACGCATTTTGCACATCAGTTGGGGCGACCGTGTTGGTGACACGGAAGTGTTGCGACAAAGTGGGATGTATGCAGTGGACTGCATACTTTTGCTGAGACACCAGAGGTGACCTGGCCATGTGAGCTGTATGGATTCGACGCGGATACCGAAACAACTCTTATATGGTCAGCTGGGTATTGGGAAGCGGCATGTGGGGAAACCGAAGTTACTTTACCAGGACACGATCAGAGTGACCATATATATATATATATATATATATATATATATATATATATATATATATATATATATATATATATATATATATATATATATATATATATATATATATATATATATACAGAAAGCTGCGTTAAGAGATAGAGGTAAAACCACAAGAACATATTCCCTTTCTCGGAATGAACGACTGGCGGGTGCAATTAGCCATCTCGACCCGTGGACAATACTTCGGCTTCCTTCTCCCCTTGTCGTTTTCCTCTCCCCTTGGGACTCTTCTTACCGTCCATTAGGCAAGAAATTGCTTCTGACTCCACGATTGACGTTATCAGGATATGAAATTCGTCCGTCAAACCAAGGGTCTAATTGCACCTAGTTCAATCCGTATGCGATCTCTGGATTTGATCAGCTAACAGGCAGCACCAACTCTCTCTCTCCTTACTATCTTTGAATTGATTTATGCTGTCTGCGAAACACGTGTATAGCGGCGTCGAGACGGATCTCCGCATCCATGGTACCGAATCTGCGGACCATGACTGCGCTCTTCGCATTTCTGACTATTCTGTGTCAATGACTAAAGGTAGTTTGAAACCAATCTACTCCATCGGATGCCAGTGAACAGATGCATGTGTGCGGCTCCTCTTCGAACTCCCAACGAGGTTAGTATGCAACATCTGAAAGCAAGGTACCGCTTCAGTTGTTTCATTTATACTCCTAAGGACTGCACTTTGAATGGCATCAAAGATCACTCCTAGCCTGGAATCTCATCCATCCTCCGCAATGCAAAATATACTGATCTTGGGGCTGTTGCTAGTGACACGAATGCACAAGTGAGTCGTTTTCCAGTATCCGAACAACACGTGGGAGACTGTTTCGAGGCCGGTGCACACGGAACATCGGTAATCGATTCCTGCAACTAAGCGTCAATTACAATTTTCATACTAGTAGCACTGCTTTCCAACACAAACGTTCACATCGCCTCACCTGGCGTCCACCGAATTCTTCGGTGCCCTGGACCCAAAATGACCATATTGCCATCAACTATAGGTGAGACACACCAGTCGAAGGCTGGCAATCAATTTGAAGCACATGCGTGGATTCCAACCATGTCCTAGCACGCGCGTCCTTGACAGCCACTCTTCCCGTTACGAAGACGCATCTGGCTTCTAAGCTCCTCTGTGGTAATGTGAACACCCAGTCCGCAACGAAGTAGCCTCCAGGTTCTCATTGCCCAATGTCGTTGGTGAGCCGAACGATAAGTAGTATCAACTGTGTGCCAAGAAGTATGATCTTGGCGCCCATCGTATGCTTAATTGACTAATTACTACACTTAATGGATCGCTGCTGTATCGATCGGTTTGATGGAATCACACAAACGTGTTCCGTCTACCAACGGGTATTATTATGTCCGGAACAATTTAAAATGATAGCTGGCAAGAAATTTTCGAATTAACTAGGGAAGTTGGCGAGCTGCGTGCCAGTGCTACTGAGTCCAGCGGCGTACTGTTCTAACTGAACCGGAACAAAAGGTTGGGGAAAATCATAACTAGGTGGGACGATGGCTAGTAAAGATGGACAGTTGATTCAGTCTAAGCTGTGTCGACTATCCCGCCAGGGGGAACATTTTAAGAGCAGCTCAGCAGACTTACCGCGACACTACCGCTTGCTGAATAACTCGCGCCGACATGGGAATTTGATACCACCCCTCCTACAGTAGGAAATTTTAGACGAGATAGCCATGTTGAAACGAAACATGGCTCCTGAACCCAATGACCTTCCCTCATGTTAGCTGAAAGATGGAGCTGAGTCCACTGCCCACTGCAAGAGCAGTAACCTGCATGAGAGTGGAGGGTGGGTCAAATTATATCGCAGTTAGATTTCAATTCTTGATGCTCAGCTATTGTCTCCCCATGGCTCAATGGCGTAAGCTGCCGGCTAGTGATGCGAACCACTAACATTCATGAGTTCGGTTCCCTGCATGGAATCGTGGGGATGCGCACACTGATGTGTTCCAAGGGTGCGAAACAACCGTCCGGTATGTTTCTGGATTTGTAGTTGTCCTATTTAGTTTGTAAGCGAATACGGTAACTCAAATAAAACTTCAAAAATAGCCGTACTTCTGTTACGGACGATCCAAATCGTGGTGGAATGCAGTCCGCTGCTGTATTCCCGAGAACATTCAGCGCACTCAGCAGCTTACAATTGGCCATCATCGCATGAGTTGTCATGAAAGTGCTGACGTGTATCCTTTCCTGACGTATAATAAATACAACAAGTAAACATTATCTGCTGCTCCGAAAAGTGAGTGCCGTGTGGGTTCCGAACCAGCTTTCCGCTGTTAATCAGCACAGACGTAGTGGACTCCGCACGGAACTGATGGAACGCCATGACATGGATGGTTAGTACATTGTGTGTTACATGTTGGAGTACCTGCCGCCACTCAATCTCAATTTTGATCTCAGCTGACTTTGTAGTCAACCACCGCCATTGTAATCACTGTGACCGTCACCGGTGGAGAGTTTCGATATGTTCCTCTCCCAGCCCTGCTCTCAGGACAGATGGTTTCGTCCTGGTTTGGACTCATCAAGTAGAGATAGTCCAACTGGAAGCAGAACTCGGCGCATAGTTTTTGGTGGCTGTCGCCATGATCATTAGATCATTGAGCTCCGCGAGCAGTGCTCGACATAAAGGTTAGAAGTTGATTTTCAGGATATGCAGCATCCACTGGATCGCTTGAATTGCGACACGAATCCCAACTGTACCCTCAATTGATTTTGAAGTCGGCCTCTGCTAATAGGATCACTAGGACCGTCACCGAAGTGGAGGATTTCGCTGTGGTTCTCTTCCATAACTGCACTCAACAACACGTCTCGTTCTTGGTAGGACTCATCGGGTATAGATAGCCGGATATGGAAGTGGAAGTTGACACATGATGGCTGGTGGTTATCACCATGATCACTGGACCATTGAGATCCTCTGGCACAGCTTGACACAGCGGTTAGAAATTGGATATTGGGTTTGGGGGACAAGCCGTGTCTTTAAATGCACCATGTATCTAATTTGTGGCCTTGGTTGACTTCCACTCTCAGATCAGGCTATCTATGCCTGCTGAGTCTAAACAAGGGGGAAACGCGTCGTTGAGTGCAGCGACAGGAGAGAACTGTCGAAACTCTCAATTTCACTATGTTGTGGTCGGTTATCACAGGCCACTGTCTGTCCAGTCATGCACGTGACCCATGTGCAAATAAAAGTGTTTGACATCATATGGTGTATAACTTTGCTCGTGTACACATAACACCTGTATGCTTTCAAATGTTGTGTTCTTACTTACAATACGGTAGTTCCCGGATCGTGTAATCAACTCATTCCTCATAGACCTGACTTTGCGCCAAGTAGTATTCATCAGTTTGGAACCGTAAAAGAAGTCCACGGAGGTCAGCAGTTCCGCAGTGCTGATGAATTGAACTACTCTGTCCCAAACTATTTTTGAACTGCTAACAAACATTTCTGCGCTGAAGTATTTATGCAACGGTGTGATGTGTGTACACTTATGGTTGGGGAACGTACTGAAAACAATATATGGCTGATATTTCCTGTAATGTGTGCATAATTCAAATAGGCTGGATTTGCTTCAACATGGTGGAAATGTTCAACTCACTTTAAAGCGATGACTTGCAGTACAATTTCCGCACTTTCCGCTCGATTGATTTCAAATCGATATGGCGTGATCGACCATTGGGTTTCGAGTTCTGACTCAAGCTGACGGAATGGGAAACGACACAATCAGAAGTAAAAAATATCAGCTGGGAATGACAGTAACGCCTGTGGTACACCATTCTCTCGATTAACGTAGACAACCAGGTTAATAATGGTGAAGGATTTTGCCGGAACATTTTATTGTGCGATCCTGGCTATTTGGACGCCAACGACGATTGATTCAGTGCCGTCTGATCTAAAGTCTAGTCCATTTGACTTATTGATATTTTGAAAGTGATAGTAGGAAGCAATTGCAGAGGGTTTCATGGCTTCTATGTGTTTCATGCAGCCATTTCCCTTCAGAAATTTCAAGAGAGCAAGAACGAACAGCATTTCTGCGGGATAACTTGAATTCAGATTATTTCGTGTCTTCTCACTTAGCCGATTACAGACAATTCGTAAAAAGAGTAAAGGAATGCAATTGAAAAAGGGGGTCAATAGAAAAATCAATGAAACACTGAGAAAAACAAGTTCATTGCTAGCTTCTTACCAGGGCAAGGCAAGACCGACCATAAGGCCTACCTGTTTGCAAAGGTTTGGTTTCATTCGTCGGATGGCCGAGGCTTCAGTGAAACGAAGCATGCTCGCTTTGTTTTGTCTGCTGATAACTTAGAATGCGTCACGTGGGTTTTCGCACAAGGTACAATCGAGCAGATGCAGGCAGATGTGGCAGGGTGTTTAGGTCCACTATTTGCCAGGTTCCGTGGAACATGTTCCATGATCCAATGTAGACGCTACCGCAAGTACAGGTGAATTGGTAAACACATGAGGCGGTAACCTGAGAGTGAGGTCTATCCAAGTTGGATTCATGGAACAGGTTCCTGGTTTGATGTACCATCAAATTGACGACGTGGCGATGGGTAGCCATCTCGGACCGATTCTAGCTGACATCTTTATGGGTCATTTGGAGATTGACTTATTACTCGACGTCATTGGAGCAGCACACTTTTACACGAGGTATATTGACGATAGTTTTGTTGTAGTTGACACCGTCCAGCAAGCGAAAGTCCTTTTAGAAACGTTAAACAAATGCCATTCTAATATGAAGTTCCCTATGGAAGTGAGTCAGAGGATTCATTTCATTTTCTTGACGTTTCACCTAAAATTAGAGCAGATGGTTCACCCATATGATCGATTCACCGGAAACCGAGCTGGACCGGACATTACCTACGTTTCAACAGTTACTGTCCAATGAACTATAAACGTTCCCTATTTCGAATTTGTTTTGGTAGAGCACACCGAATATGTTTTGAAGAGTCAATCGAGGCTAAGTAACGATACATGGAATCTAACCTACGCAGTAACGGCTATCCGAATAAATTCATCGCCAGGTATGGGAATGAGCTTGCTAAGAAAGAAACATGAATGGATGTCCCAAAGGAAAAGGTCTTCCTCACGCTACCATATAAAGGGGAACAGAACGACAGAAGATTGTGCTACCGATTACGCCAAGCCATAAATATGTGCTACTACGCAACTGAGCTCGTGTTGTTACATCAAACCAAGAACCTGTTCCATGAATCCAACTTGGATAGACCTCACTCTCAGGTTACCGCCTCATGTGTTTACCAATTCACCTGTACTTGCGGTAGCATGTACATTGGCCGAACCGAGAGAAGGCTATCAACTAGGATCATGGAACATGTTCCACGGAACCTGGCAAATAGTGGACCTAAACTCCCTGCCAGCTCCATCGCTCAGCATCTGCTCGATTGTATCTTGTGCGAAAACCCACGTGACGCATTCAAGGTTATCAGCAGACAAAACAACGCGAGCTTGCTTCGTTTCGCTGAAGCCTCGGCCATCAGACGAATGAAACCGAACCTTTGCAAACAGATAGACTTTGTGGCCAGTCTTGCCTTGCCCTGGTAAGACGCAGGCAATGACCTTGGTTTGCTCAGTGTTTTATTGATTTTCCTATTGACCCCCTTTTTCAATTGCATTCCTTTACTCTTTTTACGAATTGTCTGTAATCGGCTAAGTGAGAAGACACGAAATAATCTGAATTCAAGTTATCCCGCAGAAATGCTGTTCGTTCTTACTCTCTTGAAACTTCTATGTGTGCTTGCCGGAGGCAGAAACGATGATATCATGATCCGTAATGCAATTTCAACCCGGCCACCCACCGACTCGTTTGTATCCCATATCTGTGGCGAAGTGCTCTTGCCTATCTGTAAATTTCAGCAGATCTAGCCAGCGAAACTGACGAGTTGATGTGAAATTAGCAGAAAGGAGTACCGTGCATACCTACCAAATTCTCAGTTAATAAACCAAACAAAAAACCAACCAATCAAGTACTCCTTCAGTAAAGCGAAGACTAGATTATCACTCAGGCGTTAACTACGAATCTTAGCAAAATGCTGATAATTTCAGCTGGAACGGCTCTGTATCAGCCTTTTACAATCAGCATTTACCATGCGTGGTTTGTCAGCTATAGACAATTTGTCCCCTGGGGTTGCGTTCTACTGAACTCTAGCATAAGTGAGAGGAAAACGTACCGCGCCATATGTCGGCATTTAGCCATATCGGCTAGCATCCTCACTCGTGGTGTCGTTTGAGGTTTGGACAAAACTAGTTAACGTTCGTGATGAGCAACTGAGGCTATTTAAAAAGATGTTCTCTATATTCTTTTGCCATCTCCTATTCGGTTAATTGGTAACCGATGTTAGCGATGAGCCACATGCTGCTACTGAGGCTTCGCTACCACGTAACTACATTTGACTGTATGAAAGCTAGGATACCATAAGGTTCTCGGGCCTACACATGTTCAAACTGACAATCCACGGAGTGCCAAAAATATACGCTAGTTCAAAAGCAATAGTTTAGACACGTTAGATAACGACCTTCCCAAGTGAAGTGTTAATCTAATCAGAAATACCTTCTATGAACTTTTCGAAGGATAAGGTATCACGCATTACCGAATCGCCCGAAAGTTCTGAAGGATCATGTTGGACCGGCCGTCTATTGTTAAGCAATGCACATCGCTCACATCTGAGCTAGTGTTTGCAGATGGTAATCTACATGCTTGCGTGTGCTTCAGTCCAACATACGAATTAATCCATCAGTTGAGTATAAAGAAACTAACCAGAGCTTTGTTGTCAAGACGGACAGTTCTTCGTAGGTATATGAGTTACCTACCCAATGAGGATGCAGTGAACGACGGTTAAGCACCCTACATCAAAATCTAGTGTTTTGTTTTTGTTGTTCTCGTTGTTGTCTAACTACACGCAGTTTTACGAAGGCTTTAGGGTGCCACAATTTCGTCATTGTTTTGACCGCACACTACAGATACTAAACTACAGATACTAAACTGTGAGACCACCTGATGAAATCAAATGCTATTGATCAACCAGCGGCATTTTCAATTTGGTGTGTCTGGAAAAATCACCCCTAGATCACTGTTTGGAAAAAGAACGGAAGGTGGTTAAGTAGCCAGTTGTTTGGTTCGTCCACGTCGATTCTTCCAAAACGATTCGCAGTCACACAACGTTCGTCGGTACAGCTTGGGACTGCAGGATAGACCATATTAGGGAGCAGAGACTGTACTTCCTATGAAGCAGTGTATGAGTCGTCATTCTTTTTCCTCTACCCTTTCAGGTCAACTTATGAACTCCTCGGACTACGATTATAGTAACTCACGATGTGATTCCGCTTGAATCGCGTGACGGAGTTGTACACTAGCGGGCGTGTCTCAAGGTTGCAGATCGGGGGATGCCTTCCTGGTGGAGGTAATTACAAATAAGTGTCGTTTGCCTTGCAGGCGAGATGAATAAGCAGTCGCGGACAATCAGCGGCAGCGTCTCAGAAAGTGGGGAGTTTTGGGCTGATCACCTGGTTCTCCAGTAAACACCACAAGAGCTCGTACAGCGCTGTTTCAAAGTGAATGTGAACGGCTGTAGGGTCACGGACCACTCACTTCTGTAACCAGAAGTGAGCACCCAACGTAGGACGGATGAGCAAGCTTGTTGGCTACCGGCTGCTTTGTGGACTGCTATTGAACACAAAGAAGGTGAATTAGATATCTGAATGGCAACGGTCTCCGTTAATCTTTCCGCTGCCTTGTGTGTCAGGTCTTTATTACCAAAAGCTCGGGGTGGGGTCCCTTAAATCAACCCTCTTCCTCGGCCTGGGTAACCGGGAACAGCTCTGCCCGCACAACACTTTAACCTTGTAAACCTTCCAAACGTTTCTATTGTCTGTTGTTCCCTTTTTGTTGTTTTTGTTGTTGTTATGCTTTGTGGCACTGCTAATTGTATATTGGTCAGGTGTTGAACACACACTTACGGAAGCACGTTACTAACGTAATAACAGCGCCAGCCGCCGGCAGTAGTGAATTTGCTTCCCA
>CALYDF020008772.1:0-11353 GCA_944474145.2 Dicrocoelium dendriticum
CATGCCGACGCTCTCTCACGAATCAACCTCACTCTCCAGTCTTTGCCTACCGTCGACCTGGCCGCCATGGCATCGGCTCAGGCTCAAGATGACGACATACAGCGCACCGTGCAGTCCACTTCGCTGCATGTGCAACCCGTTCCTCGCCAAACCACGGAAGGAACCATTCTCTGTGACACTTTCACAGGTTGTCCTAGACCCCTCGTGCCCGTCTCCTTCAGACGCAGTCTTTGACACACTGCCCTCACTATCACATCCTGGTATTGGTGCATCTTTGAAAATGATCACCGAACGGTTCGTTTGGACACGTGTAAACAAAGATGTACGTATCTGGGCTCGCGCCTGCCTTCAATGCCAGCACTCCAAAGTACATTGTCACATCCGCAGTCCACTTGGTTCATTTCCTGCCCCAGACTCTCGGTTCTCGCATATACACGTGGACCTGTTAGGTCCTTTGTCACCTTCACGCGGATTCGTATATATTCTTACATGTGTCCACCACTTTACCAGATGGCCAGAAGCCATTCCCGTAACAGACTGCACAGCTGAGAATGTTATCCGGGCCTTCTTGGACCGGTGGGTTTCGCACTACGAATGTCCATCCACCATCACAACTGACCGAGGAACGCCCTTCGAATCTTCACAATTCGATACGTTCTGCAACTTTTTAAGCTGTCGCCGCATTCATACCACAGCGTATCACTCAGCATCCAACGGGTTAGTCGAACGCTTTCATAGACAGCTTAAAGCCTCGCTCTGCGCCTCTTTCGACCCTAGCTGGAGCGAAGACGTTTCGCCCGTACTCGTAAGCAGTTGCAGCAGCATCAAAGCTGACTTGCAATGTGCACTAGCAGAGCTGGTTTACGGCACAACGCTCAAGTTACCGGGAGAATTCGTTTCACCTCCCGCATCGTCGGGTATGCCTCTGACTAACTTTGCGTCCTCCCTAGCTCAACGCATGCGTTCACTACGTTCTACTCTGCCCCATGAACAGACTAGAGATGTGCACAGGCACAGCAGACTCTCTACCTGCACTCACGTCTTCCTCCGCACCGACGTAGTGCAGCGCCCTCTCCAGCCTCTCTACACTGGCCCGTTCAGAGTTCTTCAACGGACTCCGGAACATTTTACTTTAGACCAGAATGGTCACCGAACAACGGTGTCCATCGACCACCTCAAAGTGGCTTTCCTTGACGAGCCACTTGCAACCCATGCTGATACCCTCGAACAAGCACCCGCACCTGTGGTGACTTCCCGAGTACTGGATAGACCGTAACCCTCCGTACCCCTTGACCGGAAACCTATCCCGCCGCCACCCCAGGCAACCGACCGACGCGGTAGACAGGTTAAACGTCCGGTCTGTTTTGCAGATTTTGTAAACGTTTGTTATTTCCATTAACACGCCTTTTTCGTCTTTAGTGGTTATCCTGAGTCTCATCCACAAACGTTTCGCAAAATCGACAAAAAAAAAATCAAAACATTTTGAAAACCTAAAAAGCGTATTTGCTTTTATCATGCATGCCATGTTCCCTCTCTGGCGTCAAGCCATTTCCCCGACCCTTGCCCACCCCTCTGAGTTCTAGCTTCCAGAAACTCAACCGCCGGAACTGCCCAGGTAACCCTCAAGTGACTAGTCAAGCGGCTCAACGCAACCCCCGAGTGACCCGCCAGCCGACCCAAGGCCCCCTTCCTCACCCAAGGAACAGACAATTGCCCTCGGCCACCGACAGCGACGAACAAATTGGTCCCCAAACGCCGCCTAGGCGTTGCCGACGAGGACGCAGGATTTCTTCGTGGGACGAGTACGCCTGGATTGCTACGTGGGACGAGGAACGTGGACTAAAGTGCGGTGGGTGGAGTGACACCTCCCAAGCGCTCCGTCGGGTCTGCAGCAAAGGGAAGGTCCTGTCGGCCTTTATTCTGGACTAGCCAGTTTTCCTTGCAGACCGACCAGCCCGCCCCGACGGCCCACCGATGATGTACTCTGGTCCACACGATCATAAATAATAACTAACAAAAGCTTGGACACAGAGAACTCCGCTACACACCCCACTTCGGAAGCCCTTGCTTAAAACCATGCAACTATTCGCACCCATCCTCGCCTTCCGTTTCCCCTACTAACAGCTCCATCGAAGGCTTCCATACTTCCGCCTTCTAGGGCAAGACCATTGTAGTGTACCGGAAAACACGCGCTTTCAGTATTTTACAACATTGGATTTTACGGTTGTTTTAACCTTCAAAACGTCCATTTGTTTTACTGACTGCACATCCGTGGACACAAACCGTTTTGGTGAGTACCTTGCTGCACGTTTCTCGCTCTGGCTGATTCGCCTCCTATTTTTGTAGCCTGCACAATATACGTTGGGTTCAGTCGCTTCCGACTTCTATACTGTCTCATATTTGACACGTCTTATGTGTCATTGCTTACCGATCAGTATCCCAGGCTCCGCACAACAAACCGCTTACGTTGGCAAGATTGTCTTGCGTATGTCTCTTGACCGAACTCCACGGCGTGCATAATGCGCCGTGGCAGCTCCCAGTCGGGTGAAACAAAGAGGCAGCCGTTCGATGAATTGACAGAATGGAATTGACCAAGAGACTTGATCAAGATGATGTATGCCATTTGCATGGATGCGGGACCAGAGATAGGGTACAGTCCTGCAATCAATGGCGATCCAACATCCGGATTATTGTATCTAGCTGTTAATCAATATTCTATAACGATAAGTTTTGTTCTTCGCGGTAATGATTCCATTTGGTTCGGATGCAAAATTCTTATATTCGCTAATGAAAGTATCGTGCGTCGTCGCAACTTGATGTACCGCAACACGGATAATATTTATTTAACTGAACAAAAATGGAGCCTTTTGATGAGCGCTAAGGCTTACTCTCTGTCACACTTCCGTCTAATGAAGCAATTTTGATGTTCCTCACCTGTACAAACCTTGCGATGTTTTTCGAATGTCTGGGCTAGTTTACGTACAATTTTGAACAGTGGGATGACCATACATACCGCACAGAATCAAAAAGAACATGGTCTGGCATTGTACAGAATGCCCCAGTTATGAGCTTAGCACACAGGATGAAAATGCGTGAGGCATTTTGAAAGCTAGATTACTCTTAGCAGATTGTTCTATCATGAAGGAAAGCAGCACACTACTGTCGTGCTGGACGCGGTGGACTGAGCTTTTTTGACGGGCCATTACAAAGCATTGTTTCGCGTTTATCGATCAATGCATTTCAATGGCTGAGGGTTCGACTGTAAAACAGCCGGCGGACTAATTTGTCTGTCTGTATCCTGAGCGATGAATTGGCTGTCCGATGTTAGCACGTCTGCGGCCCGTCAGATCTTGCAGGATAAGCTTAAGCAGCTGGTTCATTCATCGGAATTCTCTCTGAGGTGCAACCAAAGCGAGTGAGCGATAAGGGACACAGTGTAGGATATATTCTTTCCTTGGAGATCCACAACTGTTAATGGCTCGTCATATAGATCTCAGATTTGGTTTTCGGTTGAGACCATAAATGTTACTGTGTGGCTCGGGATTCGGGAAATTGCGAGCATTTCTGTAGGAAGGGCACGAAAATTTCAATGTGGAGCTAAATGGTGGTACGCACAAACTAGATCCGAAAGATAGAATGCAGTAACCAGTGTTGATTAAACTGAATCGAAGAAGTGTAAACACATGTGTGTGCATTGCGAAGAGATAGTAAACCCGGTCTGAGAGATTGTGACCGCACGGTGATCATACACGCATGTAGTTAGTCTCGCACTCGAGTTGGGAAATGATTGGTTGGCTTATTGTCGCATCTAATAGCTTCCAGGACAGCCCAGTGGCTCACCTAGACTATACTCTGAATTTTACTCGGATTAAGTTGGTCCTAACACTAACAAAAGCGCTATTTTGGCAACAGTTTTCTGAAGGTAACTGGTAACCTTTCTCGTTCTTATCTTGGCACCTCCAAAAAAGTTCAGACGAAATGCATCCGAGTTGGTTGCGTGCTTCTCGCCGTATACTATGTTGTTCGTCACTTCCTGAAAGGTAAGCACTTTCACTTGTGACAAACCACTGATCTACGCCTTCCACAACACGTCGCCTAGACAATCTCCGCGTGAAATTCGGATTTCACCCCCCATGTTTTCAACCGATCTTCAACATGAATTTGGGAAGAACGTCATGGCGGACACGCTCTCCAGAGTAAACAATACCTATGACAGCTCGAACAGTCGACCTACCAGATATGGCCGCTGCACAGGAAGTCAAGAACGGACTGTTGTCCTGCAAAAGTCCTAAGTTGAGGCTGGTTACGAAATCGCTTCCGTCAAGTGCCGGCACCATGTGGGGGGATATTGTAGGGGGCCGCAAAGCTCCCATTGCAATGGCGCACTCACCAATGGCTACACCATGCTTCACAATTTGGTCTCGCAGTACTGACCGGCGACGAACAGTCCTGAATTAAATCAGTCATCTACGGTTCCACTCTAGGACGGGGCTATCTGAGAGACCTGGTGAGGACTGAGGACTGTTGCGTAAACTATCCTAGGATTTTGTTCTTAGGTAACTAGGGGATTAAGCAGCTCGCTTGTTTGAATTTCGTTAACTTTTCGTTGTGTCAACACAAACACGCCTGTCTGACACGGAAGGACCTCAACTACCGATAAACGCCTACGAACTATGCGCACGCTTGCACGTTTCCTAGCTAGCTATCGTTTTTGTGCCACATTTCTAGCCACAGCTGGTCTAGAACTAATTTATGCGGTTTATTTTGCATGTTCTTGCTTTTCTGCGGTAGGCCATACGGGGTAGGGAATGCTTCCCGATGCATTTGCGTAATCCCCGGCTATGCAAAGATTAACTATGACACGCTTTCTTTGGGCCGGGTGCAGATTTTTTTAGTGATGCAAGTATCACTATTTGTGTTTTTGTTTTGAGCTCGACATGTCACATATACAGCTACTGTCATAATTTATGTATGGTTGTTAATGGTAGAAGGGACACAGGAGACAGAAATGTAGTCTACAGGTGTCTCAGTACTAGGTATAATATTAGCTTGCTTGGTGTTGATGGAGATAGGCACATCCCCGTTGCCACTTGGAGAAGTCCCAGAAGGCCGACGAGGACTAGAATGCGAGGCACCACCTGGTTTTAATGACGCACTGGACCCTGCAACACCATAGAATCGAGAGGCTGCGTGGTTATGGCTCTGAGTTAACCGCCTTTGCAGAGGTTATGGATCATAATGATTTTGAAGTGTCCTCCTAAAAACTTCAGCAGTATTGGGCGTGAGGTCATGTTTACCCCCTTTTGCAATGAAGCTTAGAAAGCTGAGTCCATTCAAATTGCATAGAAGAGCATTTTAAACTGTGGACAATTAAGTTAACAGGTAGGTTGAAAATAACCTTTTGCGATTAGCGTAGGCAGTCTTACGTCTGGGATCTGATTGAAGATAGTAAGGAAACAGCTGTGCGCAGGCGATCTAGTTTAAAACATACTGATCCTCTGAACAATCCACAGAATGATAAAACGTATTCACGGCTAATGCTAAAATCATGAATTTCGCTTTCCAGCCTAGTAATCTTTTCCATAGCAACGGTAATCCCGCCGGTCACTTTTGGTGGGATGTGGCAGCGAAGTTAGGGTTTACAGCTATACCCACTATCGTTATTGTAAAACAACAATGGATGGAATAGTAGTAGTGACATCGTGTGTCTTATGGTAGCTAATGGCTTCATTTTTAACTAAAGTGAGGGACTTCTCGTTCACCCAGTGCTAACAAGCATTTCTATGAATACTCGGTAGGACGTCCAGATGAAAGTGTAATTATTAAAAGACTAGGTAATAGGAAATGCACAGGGGGACGAGCAAAAATAATTTGCGGTGTATAAAATACAATAGGTGTCCAAAACCAACGGGATTAAATTCCAGCGGTGCTTCGCGGTACAGCTGCGATGCCCATGGAAAGCTAGTAATCGGATAATCACAGTTGATTTTTTCAGTCTACATGTTCGCACTCTTTGCTGCAACTTCTTCACATTGTAGATATGAGTGTAGTAGTGAGGACCGTGACAACTGAAGTCATCGCTGTTTGGAACAGAATTAAACCGTCACAGACGAAAGGAAGCTGCGATGAGAACCATCTAGTGAAAAACGTCGGTCAAACGAATGTTAGGATAACAAAACGAATGCGCGGGGTGAGAAACTACCAAAATATAATAAATGGCAAGCAATTGATGATAGACAACCTCAAAGGGGAGCACAAAACAAAAGTGAAACCGTGACAAAGGCGTCCATCAAAAAGGCAAAACAATAAAGGAATCACAAAATTTCGTGGTCATCCACGAGAAGTAGATTAGTCCAGTCTCAAGGAAGTGGTGTGTTGCACTTCTAAAACACGGGTCGGGGCTCGACGAGCCTGTATTGTGTCTGCGTGGAAGAAACAAGCCACTCCAAACGTGGCCCAAAGGGCGTAAATCATCACTTGCCAATGGAGCAACAGCTTGTTCGCGTACGAGAAGCTGATTGCCGTCAAAACCGACTGAAACACAACGGAAAATATGAAATGACAAAACTAATGTACTCGAAAAGCTGTTAATGGCATATCAAGCAGACGTTTGACAGGAGCTGACTGGAAATCAAAAACAGACGGTTTAAGCGTGATGAGGACAAGTGAGGCAAAGATATCAGCAGCACGCCAGTACGCATCACAGACGCGTCGCTGCCGCGCAACCACTACCAGTCGCACGTGCGAGTGTCGCCCGGTTTGTACGCAGGCTCGAACCTGTGCCCTCGGGTTACAAGACAGGCTTGTGATTCTGAGAGCTACAGGCTGCCTGAGGGTATGTGAAGTGTAAAGTGACGTTATTCGTCCCGATTTAGCCGGGGGTAAGTCGTGTCGAACGCAAACCAAACAGTTGCCGATGCAAACACAAAGAATGCCCCTTTCCAAGTTATAGTTAGGCTATGAACGCAAAGTTCGAGTAGGTACCAGATACAAAAAACCTAAGAACAACGGCACTAGCGAAATTCAGTGCTACAGTGCGAAGAGCAATCACTGGAGTGAAGCCACGTCCACCGATAAGGCAGTTGTACATATGACGGGAAGTCCAGAGGCAGCTGTTTGATCTAGCAACTGTTTCTTAGACGGGGATGAGTGAACACCTTAAAAGAAACTCAGCGAAGCATGAAGAATGCGAGGCATACCTGAACACACCGGTACAATGCGAACGCGACAGGGATGTCTTCTTTACGTTCTCGATAAGTGTTTCCTATTAGAACGCCCAGTTGGGTGTTCCACACGGCGTCCACCATTCCAAACAGTGCCGCAGCCACTATGGCAGCTCCAATGCTAAAAGGAGATTGAAACAGAAACAGTATAGGAGGGCAAGCAGGAACTTAAGACGGGAGAATGAAAAGTTAGAAGAGAATTAACAAGTGTATCTGCAGGACGCCGGAACTTCGTGTCGAGAATTTGTTGCCACTACCACCGGTCGCACGCGTAATGGTACAGGTTAACGCATCTGTACATGCTCGGACCGATGACATTTGGATTACAAGATGGAGGTCTGAAATGATCCGTTACCGATGAGAAACGGAAGTTAACCGCCCAAGCCACCGACGGTGGAGGAAATAATAATTAAGTAAGTTATGCCAAAAATAATTAAGCATCTTGGATCAGATGCAGTATGAAATACCGGCAGAAAAAATACACCTGTAGATCTATTTACCTCGGGGTGACGTAGGTGCTGTCATAAGTGTCTTCCATAGGGCTGTCTGCAGGCAGCATTATGAGGCATATGTAGGCGGCAATCAGAGCACTCGCGTACCCAAATAAAGTAACCAAGCCAGATGGGGATATGTATCGTCGCAAATTCATTAAGAAACTACCTAAGGTAGGAAAAAGGAAAGATTGGGTTATGTGTATAGCAACAGGATTATATAATAAACTGGAGGTGGTCAGATGCAAAATAGGCTTACAAGGAGCGTGGCGTTTAAAAGCTTTAGCATACATAATGCCAGAGAAACGTGAAATACAGATGCACTTATGCAGGTTTGAAGTGTAGGCTCATTTAGGTGTGCTTATTCCTTGACATTTGTCCTAAACTTATTGACATTTGGGTATGTTTTGGATACGGAGAACAGTATTTCCCTGATGTGAATGCATCTGATCGGCGTGTAACTCGTTTGGTTATTACTTTTTCGCGGTGGTGTCTGTTGCGATCTGTTACGTTTTGTCGATGTGCGTCCTCTGACCATTTTACCATATAAACATAATAGTTCTCGTAGCGAAGAACCCTGACCCTGCTCGTTAGTTGGTCTAAATACCAAACTGAGGGGAAGTTACTCGCGGGACCGACACAACGCATATCTTGCCGTAAATGAGGACAAACTACCACTTGACACTGTCTAATTGTGAATGCGTTGCGGTATGTCGGAGTGAGGAACTGAAAGCAAACTCCAAGTCCGGGTGTGAGATCGCCACACATGGAGGCTTGACAAATCACTTCGAAAACACATATGGAAGTCAGCTAACTGGGGAATCCATGAGTAAATCGCACCTATGCGCATTAATAGTAGCAAATAACGATTTCGAGCCTAGCGGCTATGCAGAGGGTGCTAGCTAAACTGCTTTGGTGGATTAAGTTCATTCGATGATGGCGAATTCCAAGTAAGCTTAGTCTATCGGACGGTCAGCCATGCAGTACAAAGGAGTAAGGTATGATAACGGGCAGGTGAGCCAGAAGTGGTGCAGAGTTGCTGAGAGGCAGAGGACTAAAGTCAATGGTTTGGATGGGGATCCATGGAGAGTTGGTTAGCGGCAGACAACGATGGTTGGGTTCCCGTTGCGTCCCTCGGATGTATGATGTAATGGAGAACATAGAAAGGCACATACAGAAATGCCCAGCGCCAAGTGAATAGTGCCCATCCAAAAAGTCTTGAGGCAGGAATTCACAAATTTGTGTACTCGCATTCATCAACAGCCTTTAAATCAAAAGTTAAAAATTCTAGATCACGCTGTGTCGTGATAAGTTGATAGGATGAGAAAGAGGATGGAGCCACACCAAAATAGTCTAAAAGAGTAAAGTCATACAGCCGGAAGAAACGTGAAAAGAAATAGGAACTAGGTAGACACGAACCACTGGCCCACGTTTGTGACGAGTTGTGAAATGTCTTCCAGACATGTTACTGGTAACGCAACTTTCATACAAGGTTGAAAACTGGTAAAAATGCTGACAACAAATACTGTTCCCAGCTGCCTCGAGACATCACATCAGCCACCTGTGCAATTCGACTGGTGGAACCCTGGCCTGACATCTGACAGCTCGTTTACCGCAGGTAATTGCTGGGTACCTTTTTCTACCTAGAAATATAGGGCAGTAGGTTCGAATACGTGAAATATGTAGCCAAATATCTCTTACACAATAATATAGAAGAGTCGAAAATAAATTCGTATTTCAAAAGTACAACACCATGAAAATTTTACCAATAAAGTGGGAACAAAAAACCACAACATTTGAAACATAGAACGATGAACCTAAATACGGTATCTTTCATATGCTAACGATAGTGCCGAATGTAACGAAAAAGGCATATACCATACTATTGTCCGTAACTACTAAACTTTCCGTCTAAGGTAATTCATGCTAATAAATTAGTAGTAGCAGCGAATAAATAATTTTTGATTCCGCATAACTTAACTCAAATTTTGAAAAGGTACTCGAAGTTGTGAAGCAAAATTTACGTCAAATTCACATTCACGCCCACTAATTTCAAGTAGGTGTAACCACTAAATCAGCCGCAAAATGCGATGTACATCCAGGAAATGCCACAACCGGTGCCAAAGGAAAATGGTTGGCGGCATCCTGTTTCGGATTTGCCTGTCACTGTGGCCAGCCACAGGACGCCTGCGCCTACAGAGGGACCATGGATGGCTTGCGCTGCACCACTCACAGCTCCATCCACACACACCATATCCAGTGTAAACCCGAAGGAATAAGATCGGGAGGCATGTGGATGAGAGCCACGTTTCATCAATGGAGTCTGCCCATACTCCTTCACAGGCAAACACAAGCACGCTGTGTTGGGGGAATCAACCGCACAGAAGGCGGTAGCTGGACCGTAGTCCGCTCTGAATTGACTGCATGGAACCAATCTTCGAGCCTAGCACGACCACAAGGACAGTGCACCCCGTCCCCTTTAGAAACGACCAACTGTCTGCTGGAGCCAGATGGACGAGGTAGTGGGTAATAGACAGGTAGGCACCTTGTCAACATGCACATCAAGCGCAGCCACACCTAGGATGTCAAACAACAGCCAGTCACTCAAAATGCCGATATCGAATAAAGTAAACGCATATGACGATCTAAATACTCGCTAAATGAGCATATAGAAGAAATTGGTTGTAAGTGAAACCGTGATAAGTACAAAATGTGCAAGTTATTTAAAAAATATCACGCGATACAATTACGCAATTTTACCACAATTTGTATGAGCGACGTGTGCAAGTTGGGAGAAGATTATCAAGTACGCAGAACAAACCAAATAAAATGTAACGAACTTTATCCACATTAAAATGACCTAGTTTAAGTATAAGTTGGTTTAACCCAACTGCGGTGAAGAAGCATCATGAATGCGACATCAGCCTCAGCATGGGGCACACATATATACATGGTTGGCGGCATCCGGTTTCGGATTTGCCTGTCACTGTGGCCAGCCACAGGACGCCTGCGCCTACAGAGGGACCATGGATGGCTTGTGCTGCACCACTCACAGCTCCATCCACACACACCATATCCAGTGTAAACCCGAAGGAATAAGACCGGGAGGCATGCGGATAGGAACCACGTTTCATCAACGGAGCCGGCCCATTCTCCTTCACAGGCAAACACAAGCACGCTGTATTGGGGGAATCAACCGCACAGAAGGCGGTGGCTGGACCGTAGTCCGCTCTGCACTGACTGCATGGAACCGCTCTTTGAGCCTAGCACGACCACAAGGACCGTGCACCCCGTCCCCTCCAGCAACGACCAACTGTCTGCTGAAGCCAGATGGACGAGGTAGTGGGTAACAGACATGTAGGCACTTTGTCAACAGGAGCATCAAGCGCAGCCACACCGGGGAAATCATGCAACAGCCAATCACTTGAAACGACAATCTGAAATAAAGTAAATCCAATAATGCATACACATACGGTGGCATAACTCTTCCCTAAATTACCATATGAAATAAGTTGGTTAGCAACGAATCCGCGATAGGTAAGAAATGTCCACAAAATACTTAAAAATGCTACAAACGCAACAAAATTACCGAAGATAAGCGCAATTAGCGTAAGCCACGTGGCCAGTTAATAGAACATT
>CALYDF020008773.1:0-11349 GCA_944474145.2 Dicrocoelium dendriticum
TAAAATGTTTCGAAATACCGGTAGCTCGGGTTGATGAATCAATAACTCATTTGTTCTCCGAGCTTGGCGGTTTTCTCGCAAACGTTTCACCACCATGCGAGGTGGCATCCTCAGTGCAGTGATATGTAGCGTACAAGCTTACTAAATGAATCCTCCCTCCATGATCGACCTGCAGGTGACTTTGAACGTGGCAGTGTCGATTTTAGGTCCCGCGGTTTGAGGCAGAACAACTCGGGCGCCGACATTAGCCTTGGGGAAAGTGGGTAGAGGTCACGGGACCTAAAATCGACATTGCCACGTTCAAAGTCACCTGCAGGTCGATCATGGAGGGAGGATTCATTTAGTAAGCTTGTACGCTACATATCACTGCACTGACGATGCCACCTCGCATGGTGGTGAAACGTTTGCGAGAAAACCGTCAAGCTCGGAGAACAAATGAGCAATTGACGATCTACCTTTTTCATAGCTCGATCTTATCTCCTAAGAACTCATTTATTGAGTAACGACACTGAAGTTATCATGTTACTATGACTCAATCAGACCTATCCGCACTCGATAAATGAAAGTTAATTTAGTCTCCACTCCAAGAATAGCACAACTGAAAAGCAAATCACAGAAGGGAATACAAGACACTGTTCCCACAATTGCACAAATGTAGGATTAGATCAGTTAAGCCGTAACCAACTGAAATTAGACTAACGGTAACCCACACCGAGACTCACAAACGATCTCTTGCTTCCTTAGATTACATCAGCAACCCATCAGAAAAGCTCGGTCCGGTCAAGCAGATGGGAGTACGACTAGTTATCGCCCCTATCGCACTGAAGGCTCACAAATAAACGCGTGGATTTAAAAACATTTTCGTCGTCAATATGCCTTCGACATGCGACAATTCTTTCATTTGAAAACAGAATCCGCGACGCGGGGACACAATTGGAAGCTGTTTAAGCCAAGGAGCCTCCATGTCCGTCCGGAGGTTACCCAATCCACTCCGATGGTGAACAACTGGGACGCTCTGCCGGAGCCTATTTTCAACGCGTCCGGTGAGGAAAGTTTTAACTGGCTGTTTGCCTATATTTGCTGCGTTTGCCGGGATCGTCTTACTTTCATTGCAGCTGTAACGATCCATTGTGAGTGCCGTTTCTCAACGTCCCGCCTCGACCCTGTTCTGACCGGGATGCGATGAAGCTGACGAAGGTACCCTTTCTGCTTTCTATAATTCACTGGTTCAACGGTTCAATGCCTTACATCGAATGTAAACTTCTATGGTTGAGAAGAAAACTATCGAAACTGTATCACTAGATTACTTTTGGAGTTCCTAGTGAAGAATTGGCAGACATTTCCGCGCATTGTATGGCTAGACAACTCACCATACTCAGCTCAAAGACAATGACTAGACCTGACGGAACTACCCAGCAAATATCTCTTTTGAATCTGTACCACAAATGTCAAAAGCAGTGAAAACGTATAAGCCAACCCCTAAGCTAATAACTTCACAAGGCAGTAAAATCGATGAACTAGCTAGCTGTGTAGAACTAGACTTTGCCAACACATTTCACGGGTGGCAACATCATGTGTCCGTGCTTGCGGCTCCAGCGTAATACCCAAATCAAGGTCAGTGAATAAAACGATTACTTCGAATATCGAGACTAATGGCCCCACTGGATCGAGCACCAAGTATGTTGCACCTGAGTCTGGACCTCACTAAGAGAAATCGTGAGGTCAGTAACCGGTGGTGGGTGTCAAGGCACACCCCTGGCCTATCAGCGAACGGTTGTAAACACAGTACTATCTCCCACAGAAAGTTCGTCCGGTGAAATGACGAGTGCTTACGACAACTCTGCCGCTTCGTAATTATCTACTCCTCTCTATGGCCATGAAAAAACTCTCCTTAACCCCAAAACGTTATTTACCCTCTAAAAATGCTGAAACCAAGAAACATTGTCTTTTGGATAATCCCATGTAACCTCCTCCAGCATTCATCTAAAATAGTCAAAAATATTAGCAATAAAAACGAATGGACAACGCTGCATAGTACACCAACTTATAGTTACGTAGAAACCCATAAACGGAAAGTTTCTTACGGCCGTATTTTTGGGAAGCGGGAATGACTTCGCATCCGTTTCCAACAATAACACGCCTGGCATAAGCTAACTGTGTGGTTCCACTAGTTCTACAATTGGTCCAGATGACAAAGTTGGCTCAGTAACATTCTGGCCGCAATTTTCACCGCAAGGTCAGCCAGAGCTCGCAAGCGATAAAGTGTTTCTACTCCAGACCTTATTAGCAGTAGTCACGATTTCTTCACTCATATAGCCACTTTCCATGTCCACAGACACCCATCCTAGTACTCTTGATAATTGGGATAAAAAGTCAATGTTAGCGAACATGTTTTCGATAATTCGATAGTTGTGAAACAATCACCGAGACCCTATCCACAAAAGCAGTTAATGCATCTGCGTTATTTTGCCAGCAGGTACATAGGTTAATGACAATCCGAGCATGTTCTACTCATAAATACTCACTCACTGAGAAATAAAATAATTGCCCCCCCCTGGAACCCAGCAATCTTACTGGTCACTGAAACATGGATAATAAAAGACGCACCTGAGTAAGTCTACCAGGTCTCAGTATACAAAGCATGCATTGGCTCTCGTAGGTTTGGATTAGATAGAGGCTGCGCCATCCATCTCCCAATGGTATTACTGCTTCGATATCACCTATCCTGGCTGGTTTGCCGAACAACCTCCTCGTGGTGCCATCTGGGTGGTTCGGGATTAGCCCGTTCCAGCAAGTGGTTTGACAGCAGGGTTCTAGGACGAGGTGGGTTTTTGTCTGGCAAGCGTTCTTCCTATAAAAAGTCACATTTGTCCGTTTAACAACACTGTGACGTGGCGGAAGTGGCTCGCCACTAAATAAGGTCACTACCCCTTGCTTCGTTCTGGCGAAGCATTTTATTCCAGCAAAGTTATGCTTCAACTCTGAGGAAACAAACGAAAGACGTATGAACTGAGCAATCAAACACCGGCTCCCAATGGGTGCGATTCCCTGAATTCGCTCCGCTGCCTTGCCGGCAGGCTATTCAGCCAAAGGCTCGGGGTGGTGACCCCTAAGTCAACACCCTACTTTGGCTTGGGCAACCGGGTAACATCTCGCCCTCTGACGAAACCATGGACTTTAATGTTTTATGTTGTGTTTTCTTTTACTATTGTCGTCCCTCATGGTTTCTGATGGCTTTATATCAATTCGTAGACCGTGGAAAATATATATATATCCTTTTCAAAAAGGATATTTTGGTTACTTTTCTCATTATTATTGGGTGCATTAATACGCCGCCTACTCTTACCTTTGCTGCTGTAATCGCCTTACAAGGAGTGTTGTACCATTTTGATTGTCAACCTGCAAACAGTAAGGTAATGAAAGGATACTTCAACCTACATCATCTCAAATGGTCCTTAAACCATACCCGCACTAAGTTATAAATATTCATCTCTAAAATGCATGCATGTGAATGGACTCAGCAGGTTATCTCTCCCACCGGAAAGGACTATATTTGAATTTAATCTATACAGTAGAACTTGCACTGTAGTACAGGAGCACTTAGTCGTTAGTAGTTATGCAGGGATCTATTTCTCATTTAGTGCTAATGCTTAGATAGGAAACAGGCTTGGCAAAATGGCAAGTGCTTGTCAGAATCTACGGACTTGCGTATTGAGCCTGGTTGCTAATTAGATTAATCCGCGTAATAGGACACGTCCTTCTTCGCTAGTGACACACAGTTCAGCGCACGAGCAATACAACGCATAACGTGGAAATCAAGCTTAGTGTTGGGCGGCACCTTGAAATTTGGCCGTTGCTGTTCCCATTGGAATAATATGTTGCAATGTTAACTGTGAACTTTACTTTTATTTCTCTCATTGAGGCCTTTTTGTTGTTTTCAACTGTGCAACTGGGTCATTTAGGTAATATCGGTCATTCTTTTAAAAATGCTACTTATTTTGTGTACGTCGCTATCAGCCGACAATTCAGATACGTCAACTAACGCTCTGGAAAAGAACCATTTGGCCGTTTCGCTCTATTGGGGCTCGTCAGTGGTGCGCATTCATCGGTCCTCTACGGAGGATCGAACCCATGACTGCTAGTGGCTTGTGCTAGCTAGTCCGCAGCTTATGTCACTGAGCCATGGGGGACGGTAGCCGACCATCACGGATTGTTAGTTAACTGCGATATAGCCGGACCCTAGCTCCCCTGCCGTGCAGGCAACTGCCATGTAGATGATAGCGGTTGGACTTTCGGCGTTAGGACTTCCCGGTTACGGCAGTTATGAATCGACGTAGCACTCATTGAAATCCGTAAGGGCGAATTTGTATTACTTATGAGTATGATTTTGCCAAGTATTTGTGTTCGTCGCAATCAGCCGACAATTCAGATACGTCAACTAACGCTCTGGAAAAGAACCATATGGCCGTATCGCTCTATTGGGGTTTGTCAGTGGTGCGCATCCTTCGGTCCTCTACGGAGGATCGAACCAATGACTGCTAGTGACTTGTGCCAACTATCCCACAACTTATGTCGTTGAGCCATGGGGGATGGTAGCCGACCATCACGGATTGTTAGGTAACTGCGACATAGCCGACACATCCTCCACTCGCCAAAATCTTCCTACTTATAAGTAATATAAATTCGCCCTAACATATTTCAAAAAATGCGATGTCGATTCATAGCTGCCGTAACCGGGAATTCCTGACACCAGAAGGCCAACCGCTGTCATCTGCATGGCAGGTTCCTGCATGACAGTAGAGGATGGGTCGAGGTATATCGCAGGTAACTAACAATTCGTGATGGTCGGCTACCGGCCCCCACGGCTCAGAGCGCGTGAGTTATCGAGGCCTGGTATTCGGGCCAGAACTCAATCACAAGTATCTAGATCCCGAAGGGGTCTACGAAGCTCTGTAAGTGAGGTCAGAAATAAGTGCCAGATTGACAGGGGGCAGACGTGGTCATTTGGCCGACCGATATAAGCCGATTGAAGATACATTCAAAGCATGAGACGATCAATTGTCACTTGATTTGGCAGTGACTTACCAGACTCTGCAAATCAGATCTCTATAGCTGCAAGTAGGATGTTGCCTAGTTCGGCAAAGAAACGTCTGCAACAAAATTGCGTAGCTCGGAGAACACAACAATCCTCTTTAGTGCGTGTTACATCCGGCATACCGAAAATCTATCTATTGTCTTGCAATTGGATGGTTGGTCTGCTGTGATAGAACAGTTCTTGTGGTCTGTTAATTTCTGCTACACTTTGGTTAGATGCACGTGCATACATTCGATGGATAACACTTGGATGGCGAGTTGTACAGTTATTAATCTCGTCAGTTACCACACTGGCTGGTGAGAATTTAACCATGGATAGACGTACCCCATTGTTTACATACAAGATGGTGAAGCCCCCTGTTAGTTTTGACTTAAGTGAGCTAGTAGGTATGACGTAAGCCAGTATGTTGAAGTTGGATTTAGAAGTATCCTCCATTGACATCTTTTTCTCGAGAGAACGAGCGAGATAAATTATCGTAGACAATGACGTTAGCACTGAGTAACAGAATTCGCTCGTGTCGCGGCTGATATCGTAATCTGATATAGTGATATAATAGCCTAGGACTAGCTTCTGATGATGATGTTTTAGCCGCATCAGCTGACTGGAGCTAGATGCTGTATGATATGAAGTCATCAGAAGCCTTATAATCAAAATCATTGGGGAGAGAATTTGTATCCAGAGAGCCCGCTATTGGGTCCACTGCTAACATCTCCTGGGGTAGGGACAAGTTATCCTTGCGAACTTAGTTTGTCGGAGAGCAAGAGATGATTTTAGGCGTTGAGGGCATGTTAAGGCTAACTTAATGCTGTAGCATCTGCCCCATCTAGATAAATTGTGATTAGAGTAGGACCATATAGTGGGCTTCTGTCGGATGCACAAGCGGTGAGAATGACTACAAAACGACCGCTTCTTGCCCCGACAGTGAAGTTGCTTCATGGGTAGGTTTGTATGTATATAATGAAGTATGGAGTAGTGGATAAAATTCGTTACATTTTATTTGGTTTGTTCTGCGTACTTGATAAGCTTCTCCCAACTTGCACACGTCGCTCATGCAAATTGTGGTAAACTTGCGTAATTGCATCGCGTGGTATTTGTTAAAAAACTCGGACATTTTGTACTTATCACGGATTTACTTATAACCAATTTCTTCTATATGCGCATTTAGCGAGTTTTTGTCATCATATGCGTTTACTTTATTCGATATCGGCATTTTGAGTGACTGGCTATTGTTTGACATCCCAAGTGTGGCTGCGCTTGATGTGCATGTTGACAAGGTGCCTACCTGTCTATTACCCACTACCTCGTCCATACTGGCTCTAGGAGACAGTTGGTCGTTGCTGGAGGGGACGGGGTGCACGGTCCTTGTGGCCGTGCTCGGCTCGAAGAGTGGTTCCATGCGTTCAGTGTGGAGCGGATTACGATCCAGCCACCGCCTTGTGTGCACTTGATTCCCCAAATATAGCGTGCTTGTGTTTGCCTGTGAAGGAGTGTGGGCCGGCTCTGTTGATGAAACGTGGCTCCCATCCGCATGCCTCCCGGTCTTATTTCTTCGGGTTTACACTGGATATGAGGTGTGTGGATGGAGCTGTGGGTGGTGCAGCGCAAGCTATCCATGGCCCCTCTGCAGGCGCAGGCGTCCTGTGGCTGGCCACAGTGACAGGCAAATCCGAAACCGGATGCCGCCAACCATGGAGTAGTGTTGTCCAGTTGTTCCTGCTGTTCTCGCTCTTTTGAATACTTATTGTAGGCCGGAAATAAGCATGAAAGTGGTCTGTGGGAGAAAGTAAGGTTTTGGCAAGGAGCATATTCCTTTGCAACGAATATTGCATGTGTCTTGTAAACACAGAGCTGGAGATTCTTCACAGACCCAATCATTACACTAATCAAATTATTCGCTTGTGACAACATCTCTCCCGCAACAAGTTCAATGTCCACCTGCGGTTTCACCTTAGCTGACGCGGCCATTCTTTGACCTAGCAATCAGGTTCTTGATAGTAGAAAGTGCCATGTGCTAGGGTCTTGGTGCGTGTCTTACGTGAGTAACGTTTAGGTTGATGGGAAGTATGGTCAGTGCGCCACCGGTAAGTTGTTGATTCAATGGCCATGATTAGGGTGCTTAAACTCAGGAGTAAAGCCAATCGAATTGGCCATCGCGAGCTGTGCAGTGGTGTTTGACCAGGTTTAAACAATAAGTACGTAAACCGGGTGTGTTGAGCTACCTCGAGTCGGCTCGGCCTGAACTAGTCGGCAAAATTTTTAATAAAATTTGCAAAAAACATTTAAGCTGATATAACATGAACTACTCCAACTGGGTGCACAAAAGACTAGGTCGTGGATAGGACCAGGTAGTATTGATACAACGCGATCAAGAGTCAGGAATCAAGCAGGTCTCTCATAATGACTGAGTTATACTGTTTATTAAAGGCTGACTCACTGATGATTAACTGGGCGGTGTCACAGTTGGATTGACTCGGGCGGTAGCTGGCATCGGTTCATATGCAGCATTTGGGTTAGGCTTCTGTTTATGGCACCTCCCACCTCTGTTGACAAGTCTGTCTGGAGCGTCCAGCCCTTGCGTCCATATGAATGGACCGGGTTGTCGCCGATTCCGTGCTGGACGTTTGTGTACTGAATCCAATTCTGGGGCCGGCTCCTGACTTGCATATTCCACTCGATCCGATTTTGCATTTATTCGTTTCGGCAACGAGAACTCCTCCAGTAATATCAGAAAATCAAGCTTGGGATTACGGTGAGGTAAACAAGGATTACTACTGCAGCGGAGTCTGAGGTGGTTTATGTGGCGGTGCTACGTCTCGCCTTGGACCTCTATTAGGTAAGTGACTGCCAATAATTCTGGTAATTATACCAAGAAGCCACCTGCTTTTGGATTGACGGAAATCTCTTGCCCATACATGGTCACCGATTTGTAGATTCTGCACCGTCCCACGCTGTTAGTGTTGTGACACTTCTGTACTTTTCAGGTCGGCTAATTATTTTTGATTCGATACACCATGAGGAAGGTTGGTATGCACTCTTCCGCAGGACTGTCCAGCCGCGCTTTGATCAGCACCTGTTTGAACGTGTCAACAAAGCGCCCAACCTGACCATTTGCTTTAGGGTTGAATGGTAATGTTCGCACAGGAGTCATGCCGTTGGATTGACAAACTATCGCGAATTCATCCGAAATGAACTGTGGTCCATTGTCGGACACGTGTACCGGGTATGCCAAAACTGCTGAAAACCTGACGCAGCTGTCTGATGGTGGTTGATACAGGGATTGACGTCAAAATTGGGATGACTTCTGGTCATTTAGTGAGCGTCGATCACAATGAGATATGCTCTGCCGCCAACTGGGCCTGCGAAATCCACATGAACGCGAGACCAGGACGTTGCTGTTTCCGACCACGGTAACGGCGCTAGACGATTCGGCGCTCGTTGCGTCATAGCAAGTTTTTCGCACAGCTAACACAAGTGCAAGATATCATCGTCCAGTTTTGGCCAGTAGACGTAACCTCTGACTAATGCTTTCGAGCGGCTGATTCCTTGATGTCCCTTATGAAGTTGAATGATAATGGGACGTTGTAAAGATGTGGGGATAACCACACGTTCAGCGAAAAGCCAGCATGAATCAACGATGGAGTAACTGTTCTGGCACCGATGAAAAGCGATGAGTTCAGAATCGGACACCTGTGATGGCCAACTTTCTAAGTGCTTCATCACTTTACGAACTATGGCATGCTGTGATGTGTGTTATTGTATGGCTTTTAGAGGGACCGGTAGTCATTTCGCAACGTCGAGGATTACCTGATTGTTCTCCTGGTCCACTTTAATACCAGCAATCCCTGTCTCGTTGTTTTCTGCTGGATGATCATCAATTAACTGAGACAAGACATCGGCCTGCCCAAAATCGATTGTCGATTGGTATTGGAAGCTAAAATCGTAAGTCAGTAAAGATGTTGACCATTTCTGTAAACGGCTGGTAGTGGTTGCTGGGATACCTTTATATGAACCGAACATGATCAGCGATAGTCTGTGATCCGTAAGTAACTAGAGACGTCTACCGTATAGCAATTTTTGAAACTTATTAACAGTAAATACGACAGCCAATCATTCATTTTCTACCTGAGAGTAATTCTTCTCCGCTGCTGATAATAATCGAGCTATGTGGATAGCTGCTTTCTCAGAGCTGCCTAGGAAAGATAGGGTAACACAACTACGATGTCAATGGTTCAATGGTGTATGATGGGATAAAAAGCATAACTTTACAAGACCCACAGGATGGATATGCAAAAGAAAATTAAAATCAAAATGTTCAAACGTGGAACGTAAAGTATCAGTGGTTAAATCATTGCACTTTAACAAAGTGTTGTGTATCGTTTATCACTAAGATGAAAATCTAAGGGTCTTTCGAATGTCGTCATGTCTGGTGCGTTCACCACATATCTTGGTAATGCATTCCAGTGAGAACAGATTCTAAGTGAGAAAAAATACTTCCTACAATTCAAACGAGAGTGTTGCGTCATTAGTTTCAGGTGGTTGCCTCGGTTTTGTTTGTATGGGGCTAGAGTCAACAGTGATGTACATGGATGCTCGCTTTCAGTTAATATCCGGTATGTGAGAGTAAGATCTCCGCGAAGCCGTCGGTATTCTAATGAGAACACACCGAGTACACGAAGACGCATTTCGTAACTTATACCGGATAGTCCACGCGTTGCTTTTGTGGCTCTTCTTTGGGGCTGTTCCAAGAGGTGGATGTCTAGTTTTAACCATGGACACTAAGCCTGAATTGCATATTCAACATGAGGACGAATGTAGGAGTTAATCAACAATGGTACTAGCTGTCGTTCAAAAGTGCCGAGAGCTCGCCTCAAAAGTCTCAAGTTCAAGTTCGCTACACTTGCTGATTTCGAACATTGGAGCGAATTTCCAAGACTCTCTTGCACGATTATACCTAAGTCGCGTTCACTACTCACGTGTTGCATGACATGTTGCCCCAAAAAGTATGTGTTAACGAAGCTGTTGTGCACCGTCAGCAGGTGGCACTTTGCAGGGTTCAGTGGGAGCTGGTTCTTTTCTGCCCATTCGTTAATCCGGGTCAGATCTTCCTGGAGGTAGACACGGTCGGATGCTGAGCGAATTGCTCTCCATATTTTAGCGTCGTCTGCAAATATTTGCATTGGAGATTGAATGTCTGCTGGAAGGCCATTAATGTAGACTAAAAATAGTAGCGGGCCGAGGACGGATCCTTGTGGAACACCACTGGAGACGTAAACGCTTTCGGAATAGGTGTCAGATACTCTTACCTTGATTGCTCTGTCGTGTAAGTAGTCTTCCAACCAGGTGAGCAGGGAACCGTTGATACCGTAGGCAGCAAGCTTTTGGAGGAGAAGGAAGTGATTGACCCTGTCGAATGCTTTAGCAAAATCCAGGTATATCACATCTATGGGGACTCCTTCATCAGCCGCCCTGGTCCATAAGTCCCGAGTAATCAGCAAATTGGTGAGACAAGATCGTCTGCGTCGGAACCCATGTTGGGCATTAGAAATTATCTGTTGACTTTCAAAGTATCGCGTCAGTTCATCTGCGATTACCGATTCCATAACTTTTGACAAAACAGGAAGGAGAGTAACAGGTCGGTAGTTAGCAGGATCCGAACGCTTACCTCCTTTATATATCGGAGTGAGAATTCCACTTTTCCACTCAGATGGGAGTGTATGGGAGTTAAGCGGACCCTGGAAAAAGGTTGCAAGTGGTGTTGCTATGGTGGGAGCAAGAGCTTTTAGTACTTTTGGGCAGATCATGTCGATTCCAGGGGCACTGTACTCCCGGAGAGACTGTAGTTTGCTTGCAACAGCTGCTGGAGTAAAGGTGACGCTGGATAAGCCAATGACATTCGTTGGGAGTTGATAGGGCGAACGTTCCATGACATTTGTAGCTACCGAGCCAAACTGCAAGAGTAGAGCATTCGCGGCATCCACAGCAGTAGTTGTTAGGCCACTGGCCGTCCTGAGTGGGGGTATTCCGGGCTTAAGCTTTCTTTTGCCATTCACAAATCTGTAGAGTAGTTTGGTGTTACTCATAAATTTCAGCACCATATTCTCCTGCCATTCGTAATTCTCGACTCTAATGAGTGACGTGCAGTAGTTTCTGATGACTTTGTAATCCTGCCATGTGATATCACATGGGCTTAGCAAATGTTGCCTCCAGATTTCATCTCTTCTGTTGATCCATTTACGTGTTCTGCTCCGGATCAT
>CALYDF020008774.1:0-11355 GCA_944474145.2 Dicrocoelium dendriticum
CCCGAACTTATCCGCTTGCAATTCTGTTCTTCGTACATACACCGGTGAACCTATACGTGTCCTTGGTAAATGCTTCGTGAAGGCACAGTATGGCGACAAAATACGCACACTTCCTGTATATGTGATCCCCGGGGATCGTCCAAATCTGCTTGGAAGAGACTGGATACGTGCTTTCCCGGATACAATGAATGTGGTAAAATTAGTCACCGAGATCTCCGGACTTGAAACATTACTTAAACAACATTCAGCTGTTTTTTCCGAGGAGCTTGGGAAGTTGAAAGAATTTCAGGCTGCGATAAAACTAAAGGAAGACGCTCGACCAAAATTCATTAAGGCGCGCACACTACCATACGCTATGAGGCCTAAAGTTGAAGAGGAACTAAACCGCCTACAGACTCAAGGTATTATTACTCCTGTACACTTTTCTGACTGGGGAACTCCAATTGTGCCAGTAACCAAACCGGACGGCTCCGTACGGATTTGTGGTGACTACAAGATAACCATAAATCAAGTATCCATGCTGGTCAGGTACCCCTTGCCACGTATTGATGACTTGTATGCAACCCTAGCTGGTGGTGAAAAGTTTACCAAACTCGATCTGAGTCATGCATACTCGCAGATAGAGCTCGATGAACCTTCGAGGAAACTTACTACCATCACCACGCACATGGGACTATTTCAATATACTCGTTTACCCTTTGGCATTAATTCCGCCCCCGGAATATTTCAGAGAATTATTGACGACCTAGTGAAGGACATTCCTTTTGCGTGTGCTTATCTGGATGATATTCTTATCTCTGGACGCTCGGATACAGAGCATCTTCGAACACTCGCGGTCGTGCTCCAGCGTTTGGAGCGAAGTGGATTCAGATTGAAAAGGTCTAAATGTGAGTTCCTTTCACCTTCTGTTTGTTACCTTGGATACCGGCTTGATAAACACGGTTTACATGTTTTAAATGACAAGGTTAAACCTATTTTAGAAAGCCCAGAGCCAAAGAGTTGTGATGAACTCCGTTCGTTCTTAGGAATGCTATCTCACTATCGCCGTTTCCTGCCTAATGCATCGACGGTTCTATCGCCATTAAATGAGCTGTTACACAAAAATGCATCGTGGTGTTGGGGTTCCCGTCAAAAAAATGCCTTCAATAAAGCAAAACAAGCTCTTGCTTCGCCACCAACGTTAGTCCATTATGACTCTAAAAAGCCACTCATACTTCAGTGCGACGCGTCCCCTTGGGGGGTCGGGGCTGTCCTGTGCCACCGCATGGACGATGGTTCTTTACGTCCCATAGCATATGCATCGCGCACCTTACAGACGGCGGAGAAGAACTACTCACAACTGGACAGGGAAGCGCTGGCCGTTATCTTCGGAGTTAAGAGGTTTCACCAGTATTTATGGGGAAACGTTTTCGAGCTTCATACAGACCACAAACCATTGATATCCTTGTTTGGGGAAAACAAAGGTATACAACAAATGGCATCACCGAGGATGCAAAGATGGGCTATAACCTTGAGTGCTTACAGTTACAAGATTGTTTATATTACCGGCGTCAGCAACTGCACAGCTGATGCACTCAGCCGTCTGCCGATCACGGAAACTGCACATGAACACGACCCTCCGTTTGAACTGGTTAATCTAATGCAACATCTAGACACAACACCGATACGGAGTTCAACAATCCGGCAATGGACGGATCGAGACCCCGTGCTAGCAATGGTGAAACGCTTTTTGAACATGGGTTGGCCTCCTGAAGGGACAGTTGAATTACAACCGTTTATGATTCGGAAGAACGAACTGAGTCTATTCGACGGCTGTGTTTTTTGGGGCTCTCGTCTAGTCCCTCCTACCAAGGCGCGTTCACAGATACTTAAAGAGCTCCATGATGCTCATCCAGGTGTGGCGAGAATGAAGGCACTAGCGAGAGGGTACTGCTGGTGGCCCAACATCGACTCAGACATAGAGAACTTACTGAAGAATTGCGATATTTGTCAGGCGTATCAGCGGAGCAAGGCGCCAGGTCCAATACACCCTTGGCGTTGGCCCGACAAGCCCTGGCAGCGTATCCACGCCGACTACTTCGGACCGATCGACGGGACCATGTTTCTTCTACTTATTGATGCACATTCTAAGTGGATTGACGTACATCCAGTTACTCAGGCGACAGCCGAATCCACCATCACTAAAATGCGCTCGTCCTTCGCTACGTTTGGCATTCCGGAAACCATTTGTACAGACAATGGTTCACCTTTTACCAGTGCCGAATTTGGTAAATTTGTCGCCAACAACGGAATCCAACACGTTAAATCAGCCCCGTATCACCCAGCATCAAACGGATTAGCGGAGCGTGCAGTACAAACTGTGAAACAAGGCTTACTAAAGCAGCGAACGGGAACATTGCGAACAAAACTGGATCGGTTCCTATTTTCCTACCGTTCTACACCCACTGAGGCTACCGGGAAATCCCCGGCGGAATTGATGTTCGGCAGAAATCTGAGAACGAGGCTTCATTTGTTGTTCCCGAACCCGCGTGTTGAAGTACAGGAGCGTCAGAAAAAGTTTGTGTCTTCAGAGGAATCAAAGCCGGAAGTTACATTTCAGGACCATCAACCTGTTTACACCAGGTTACCGCATGAACAATGTTGGCAGCCGGCGACTGTGCTCGATTCTTCAGGAAGTCAAAACGATTTGCAGCTTCCGGACGGCCGGGTTGTTCGCCGGCACTCAGATCATGTACGCCCCAGGAGCACTGACACACCTGCCGTGAGTCAGTCACACTCGGAGATCGCAGAGCAAGCTGCAGAGCACGACGAACACAGAACAACAGGGGAAACTCAATTACGCCGATCGACCCGGATTCGCAAACCGATCGAACGTTTTCAGCCATGACTGTAACGTCAGCCAAAACAGGGAGGACTGTTACGTGTTCAACCAATGATCGCTCACTATGACCATAGACCTGATTGGCCCTACACACACACGTAGATAAGCACGCACACACGCACTCAAGGACACACCCTAACTTTCCGTGTACACATGTAAACCGTTAAGTGTTCAGTATACTGTGTGCCAAACTGACGCGTCTTCTTGCTTATTCGCTACTAGTCGAAATACGTACTTGCGGTTAGAGTCCAGCTGTGATACCCAGCAGCCGCAAGGTTAGGCGGCAAAAACGAACTCCTCCTCATGTTCAACTTCTTTAGACTGTCGTTACATACTGGTTGCTTCATGCGTCAGTGGAAAAATTCCATTATCGCACCGAAATGCAGAGGCGAGCAATAAGATGGGTTGTCAATCTACCGGTCTATAAACCATAACTCCGGCCCTGCTAAGACCTTGAAAAGAACGGTCAGGAGTAGTGTTCATCAATTTCTGACATGCTAAACCTACTCCTTAGTCCATAGAAAGAGTTCACTACAACACGTTAAGAGGCAATATATCATTTACAATCCCGGAACATCTGATGCCTGACTATATACCAAATTCCTGTCGAGAGTCTGCAACCCATCAAAAAGACAATTAGTCGCCGACCCTTTATTGGTCGGCGTAAACTCACTTGATTCATCCATCCAATCTAACACTTTGGTTTCCGAGAAGCTCTCATGTATGTACACAAATGCCCAAGGTATACTCAGCAAACTAGCTGAAGTAAGACTTCGACACGCGTCAGCAGCTTGGGACCTCATCGCTGTCACCAAAACGTGGTTGCGCTGTGAGAAAACGATGCCGAAATCGCGATAACAGGCATGTCCGTTGTCCAGAAGGATCGATCCAGCAAAAGTATAGGGCTAGCCCTCTACTTTCTTAACAATCTGCAATGCGAACCCATAAACGACTCGGAAACAGACGTACCTGACTCCATTTGGTGTAATTTCCGACTGAGAGGGAACGATATTGGTCTATTGGTTGTCGTTTACCGTCCACCACCGTCTACACCTGAGATGGACTGCAACTTGGTGGCTGCGTTGAGGCAAATGATAAACAGGAAGTACAGTCACATTCTAGTCACCGGCGACTTCAACTTACATGCCGCACCAGGAGAGCAATTCAAAGCAGACCTGCAAGTTCTGGTTTCAGCCTTCCTGCTTTATGGCCACCTCACTACGCCCAGCAGATTCAGGGGAACTAACAGGCCATCCATATTGGACCGAATATTCACTAATGAAGAACTGATGGTCGAGAGAGTGATAACAGATACTCCTCTGGGCCGCAGCGATCATGCGACGCTAGTGTTTTATTTCATGTGCCACGCGGATTAGCCTAAAGAGTATGCTGAGGAATATCATATCGTAACCAACTATGACAACCTGTCCGACCTCATTGATGCAACCAGCTGGTCGTTCTTAGCCGAATTGACCCCTGAGGTGGCCTGCGGAGAATTCGTCAACATATTAAAGTAGTTCGTGGCAAGGACATCTGAAACCAAACTCTACCTGCCTAAAAGGATGAAGTCTTTCGTAAGGAGCAGGATACGTAAATGCATGGCATTAAGGGACTTGGCATGGCGTACTTACATATCCACCCCGAACGACGACACCTGGGATGTCTACACAATACAAAGGAACCACTGTGTCAAACTCGTCCAGAAAGATAAACCGAAGAACCAACAAGGTCTGGTGGAAAAGTTTTGCTCCAATCCCAAACTGCTATACAGACACGTAAACAATTTGCGCCGTGTTAAGCGCGGTACTCCTGCTTTCTACACAGTTTGCGGGTTAGTCCAAACCGCACACGAGGTGACCAACCTTCTTGGACAAAAATTTGCCTATATATCTTCCAAAGCATGTAACCATCATACATCCTGCCTAAGCAAATAATGCCACCATCAGGGCTTAATCCCATATCGTTCACCTCCGCAGCTGTACTGAAGAGGCTGATGTCTCTGCGCGAGTTCAGCTCCTTGGGTGCGGACGGCATTCGCCCGAGGGAGTTGCAAGTTGCTGCCATGAGTTTGTCGGCGTCACTAGAAATTTTCTTTCAACGATGTCTGAACGAGATGCACGTCCCCACGATGTGGAAGCACGGAATCATCACGCCTATCTACAAAAGTAGCAGTCGTGCTGAACTAGCAAATTATCGCCTGATAACACTACTTCCTGTGATCACCAAGGTTATGGAGTCCATTGTAGCTGAAGGTTTGATAGGGTACCTGGAGAAAAACAAAATTCTCGTTCTGGAACAGCATGGATTTAGCCAAAATCGGTCTTGTACCACTAATCTGTTGATTGCTCGTGCAAGCTGGACGGAATCCGTGGACGCTGGTGTAGGAGTCGACGCGGCCTACCTGGATTTCTCAAAGGCACTGAATGTCTAGATCATCACATTCCACGCCCGAAAATCCAGAAATATGGAATCAGCGATCCTGTTCTTTGCTGGATAGGAAACTTTCTCATGCAACGTCTCCTGAATGTGAGGGTTCGAAGCAACCTATCGGAATCCATCGAAGTTCAGTGCGGCGTACCTCAGGGATCGGTACTTGAACCCCGCCTGTTCCTGGTTTTCATAAATGATCTCGCGAACGTGCTATCTTCTAACTGTTTGATATTTGCTGATGATCTAAAAGTATGGCGTATTCTAGCTGCAGTGGAGGACCTGGTCAAAGCGTACACATGGTCCATCGAGAACATGCTGCATTTCAACGTCACCAAGTGTAAGGTTCTCGGCATATGGCACAAGAGTAGGCACAAGTACCACCTTGGACCACAAATTCTACAGTGGGCTTCCCACGAGTGCGATCTCGGTGTGATAGTTCAAGACGACCTCGGTTGTTTGGGGCAGATTGAAAAAGCAGCTAAGAAAGCAAACCAGTACCCCGGCCTTCTTCGCAGAGCTTTCGGGAAGTTTGGCTCTTCAGTCTTTCCGAAAATGCTTAGTGCGTACGTGAGGCCGCACGCGGAATACGCCATTCAAACATGGCAACTCTGGCTCAAGCACCATCTCACCGCGCTAGATAATGCACAGTGTAGAGCAACGAATAGCGTCAGAGGTTTGACCAACATCCCCTACCCACTCAGGCTGAAGCCCCTCAAAATATACAGTGGACGTTATCGGCGTCTAAGAGGCGATCTTATAATGGTGTACCTGATCCTGAGAGAGCGCAACCACCCATGCCATTCCCTTCTTATATTCAGTCAAAACACCCCGCTAAGTGATCATCAATTTAAGCTGGTCACGCAGTACAGCCGACTGGAATGTCGGCGAAACTTTTCTCCCTTCCAGTGTCAGCCTTGGAACGCCCTCCCGGAACATGTAATTAATGCTCCAACCCTATCCCCTTTCAAAAAAACGCCTTGACTCTCACATTTACACTACGTGGTATAGCCCATGACCATCAGATGCTAGCAATAATGCACAACAGACAGTGGACAGTGCCATAATCCTACTCGAGAATGAAGCACTCCAAACCCCTTGTACACAATTTGATAAAGGCTGCTACTGTAGAAATTGGATTTCTGTATCCCGTCGACCCGAGATAGCTGCACACGAGTAAGCATTGTCCTTGCTGTTGTTTAGTTTTTTCGCGCTTATTACGCGATCAATATCCATACCCTTATTGCTTTGTGTGCGTACATTCTAATTTCAAACTCCCTTTATACGACAGTGCAGGTAAATCTGTAATCGCCCGATCCGATTAGTCCATTATCACTGGATCTATGTTTTCTCACTCTAACCACCCTGCGGGACATGTCAAGCACCAGCTTTTTTACGCTTTATAAACCATTGTTCCTTTTTTCAACATCAACTGAAGGTGGCATAGCCAGCATCCTCCTGGAGTACATACGGTGCCTGGCCTCGAGTGCTCAAACGTACGTCGAGCGACTACGACCTGAACTCAAGGAAGGAACTATAAATTTAAAACCACATGTGCAACTAAGCACAGTGGAACTCCAACCTCTACCAGTTGTAAAGAGTGACAAAATTCACGTGCTACCAAATGAACCCAAATCAGCCTATTCGACCTGGCGGTTCACGGTTGTAATTATTTAGCCTGCTTGTTGGTAGCTTGTTTTACGCATTGCGCCGTGGAAATTATGACACCTATGGACGAGGACAGAGTTTAGGTGGTGTCATGCGATGTTTGGTAGTTCTACACAAAAATTCTTCACATTTATCTAAGTACCGTTTACTACCGCTCGAGTGATGCGCGTGACTAGCTGGTGTAGCTAATGGGGCTCAATGTGGGTAGCGAAAAACCATAGAGCTCAATATCTATCGTACGGTACGGTGTATGTATTGTAACACAACTGAAAAGCATTATGGTGTATGCACTCGAAGTAATATTGGTATGAAATATCATCAGGTTGTTCCGCTATTTCCTACAGACAGTAAAAACGGGTAAGCCGTTGCTAAGGTTTCTGTCCAAGTTTCCGCCTGGAAATGATGAGGGGTGCAATGGACAGCTTACCGATGAGAGGGGATGAGCTAGCTCAGCGGTTAACTAAAACAAGCATGAAAAAGCAATGCAATGGGTCAAACTAGGAATCAGTTATTCGGTGGTGCCTTCAAGTTGCTGTAATGAGCACTGTAGGATATGACATTCGGGATGAAAATATGACCGCACATAATGGTTTGTTTCACCTGACGTTGGATACGGATGCATGATTCTTGTTTGCTGGGACCACATGTACCAACCATAGTGCACTCAATTATCCGAGCAACACCTGACGTTTTGGAAGGTTTTCACCGCTGCCCTCAAAAGCACTGGTGTTACATAAACAACAGTGAGGGTGCAACGACGAAGCTCCCAACGGCTAACCTAACCTGTTTGGTCCAGAGATGGTCGAACGGGTCCGACCCACCGATTGGAATGTAGCACAGCAGCCAATTGTTCGACACCTTGAAGTTGCATCGTACGGTCAAACAGGGGTGGTGCTATGTGAAGTTCGCGTGGCTCTTACAGGTAACAACAAAACGAATATGTTGTGGTTAAGGACAGCGGCTAGAGATAATACAGAAGATGAAAATTTGTATTACTCTCTTGCAAAAGTGGATTTCCAGTGGCATGGCAATAGCTTGTTTTTTGGTACTATCCCGTTAGCTCATTGAGTTCTAGCCCATATGGTGAGAACTAATCTGAACTCCCCTTGAAGAAAAAGCCAGCGCGGCCACATGTAAACTGCAGGCAAGTAAGTAAGCACGGTTGGGCACACTAAACAAACCTTTATAAGCAACGCAAATAGATAAAACTGGTGAGCAAATAAGTAACTGAACCGCAACTAAACCTGTAAGGTGAATGTTTGTAGCACAGAAATAAGAAGTTGATCTCTACAAAGAGTGACAAGAAGTGGTGCCTTATGTGTTGTCATGTCCAAGAACTCACCAGGTCCGTTTCTTGACCGGCCATCATCAAATAGTTTCCAGGAAGGAAAAACGCCATTTGCTGCACCGACAGAAAATCCCTATCGTCTTCACTTAGCTGACTGACTCTCCAAATAGGACTGCATGTGACCAGCCTTGTGTCGTTAATCACTTCAAAGTGAAAAAAGAAAAATTTTATGAATACACATAGCTTGAGTGAGCTGGATAACACATAGACAATTTCAGTTAGCACAGGCACCTTGTAACAGTTGGGCATTCAGATCATCCGTTCGTGTGGGTACGCGCCGATTGATATTGATGGTGAATAGGCACACCTTCGTTCCGGGATTGATGTGTGCATCTGCTAGAGGATCATCGGCGAACCATATGAAGTCTGCTGGATAGAGAGTATCGGAAGCAAATATTGCACTATCAATGCGTCATTAAATCATGTGTATTGATTACAATACTGAATTCAGTTGAGTCGGCTTGCATGTAATGGCAGACAACTAAAGGTGACACAAAGATGAACAAAATTGCCGATGGCAGACAGAAGGAATGGTAGAATCCCGCTGCAGCCAATTGTTAACCACTCCAGTCGAACAAAACTTCGGGCTCAGGAACATAGGAGCACCCTTCTCTGAAACGCTGTCCTTAAACTCTGGTAGTGAGTATAAAATACACATCGGACGACAGTTTTGAGATATTCAAACGGATGGGACGGTCTGTAACCTACACTATACACAGGAATAAACTATGGTACGTGCGTTCACAAGAGTTGCGCCAGCGGAGATAGAATCCCGGCAATATGGCCTCAGAAACCGCTCTTAAGTGCTGCATTTTTTCTTGTAGACCGCGTTAAATGAAACGCCAATAGGAGTGTTTGCTGTTATTTTACTAGACGGCCAATTGAATCGTGAAGACTGCCCTGAGTTGACTTCGCTAGTATCGTAATTGAGGTTTGCTTGAATGGTGGTGTGATACCACGAGTGTTGGAGTATACCTCAGTGCAATCTTGTGGTTCCATAAGGTGAAAGTGAACAAGAGAAACCTTTGCATAATAACCGTTATCGATCGGTTACACTAGTTTACTGCAATCTAATGAATATGTCGAGGAACCTCCCCGTGACAAATGAGCCATGCGGCTCACTTTTGCCGGAAAGGGTGTACTACGCATAATGATCTCTTCTGATAAGTGGAAGTACGTGTCAACTCGGATATCTAGTATGATAGAAGATGGCGCCCGCTGGTTTTTCCGTGAGCGCCATTCCCTCCTTTTTGCGGGGGAACTCCTGAACAGATGTCGTGACAGCTAGCTTCCCAGGGTGCAAAAGCTGCAGGACCTTTCAGAGGATCATGACTGCCATTGACTTTATCAAATGGAAAGCAAACCTGAGGAACCTATCCATGGAATGACTACTTCCTGCCAGGTGGTGTGTACTTTATCCTACCGATTACCTAAATGCGTAGTATCAGAATAATCAAATGCAAATAGCTCACTGCATACCATCGTCCTGGCTGTCCAATATCGTCCTCACCGCCGGGATCATTTCAGAAAGCACGTTGGTTGAATTTAAGATAACCACACCTTGGACGTTTAAGTTCGCCCGCCAAAACTGCAGCACAATTTTCATTTCTGACTGAACCTGACAGAAAAGGGAAATTATCCACCACAGTTGTTTAAATGGGATGACACGTTTGTTACATATAGTTATGTGAAAGAATGAAACGGGCAGATCAACCGACGAGAAGTAGCTTAGGACCTGCTGGCCAAGTTTGTGTGTGGAGTATTTGTACGTCTTTGTTCCGATAAACGGTGCGCTACCCAGTAGATACAGCAAACCGACTGTTATTGCTCGATGACACAGGCTAACTAGTTGAAGAAAGCCAGCCTCTAGAATGATCAGTGCACACAATTGCGTCCCCTTTTCGAGGAACTGTACGAAGTCCTACGGACAACCAGGTAAATCATTTAACAACCTACGTTCGTTTCGAAGACGCATTGAGAATTGGCAAATCTCAAACTCAACAAGGTCATAGTGATGAACGCGCTGCCTCCGCCAAACTACGGAAACGGGGTAAGGGGGAAGGTCAGTCGGGTTAAACTATCCGATTGGAGCAAACCGTTCATAGGGTTAGAAGCATTACGCCGCCGAAAGTACCACAATCGTGTGTGGCTAACAAGCGCGCTCAAATTCTCCTACAAGCCCAGCGGGTTTGAACGACTGTAGAAATCCCCCGAAATAAGTTGTGTGCACCCATACGGGCTTGTTGGTGAGGATTTAAGTGCAGATCGTTACAAGGTTACAGCATTACAGTAGTACTTTCTCCCTCGGCTCAAACCCCCGGATCAAGCAGAATATTCGTGCTCGCACAAAACAATGAAAACATAGATGAAAGACTTAGCTTGCTTTCAATGAAGTGAATGCGTTTCCGGGTGGGGTACTCTGTTATAAGTAGTGGTTTTGGGAAGTTTGCCAAAGTGATGTCGGAATTTAGCCACGAGTTATTACTCGTAGTTCAATTTTCCCCTCCTCAAATGAACCGGTCGTGCAGGGCTCGAGAATCGATCGGTCGAAATAACATTTATATGGGAATGACTGCCGCTGATTGGGTTTAAACTGCTAAGCTAAGGAAAGCATTAGTTGGGGTGTTGAGCAATTTGCAAATATAACAAACGACGTTGATCAAAGCCAGCATATTTCCCTAAAAACCACAGCCAACTATTGAAAATGTTCCCCTTCGACTGCATATAGTTGAGCTTGACCTTGACTTGGTCTTTGCCTTCATTGGGGATAAATGTTGCGTATGAAGGAAAAAGTTGTTTTGCGATTCGAATAGTTGGCATTTGTATAACCGACATTGGCTTGTGGACTGTCAAGGAAGACCCACACAAAATGGGACACCTATGTAAACCAAGGGGAGAAAGTCTGATAGCCAGAAGACATAATCCACCACGTAAGGTGGAGACGAATGAAAAGCAACGAGCTAACATCATATGTATAGGGGATCCTATCCTCTTTTTCTTTGCTCTTCCCCCCCCACCTTCCCCCCCCCCC
>CALYDF020008775.1:0-11348 GCA_944474145.2 Dicrocoelium dendriticum
CGAAATCTTTGTATCTGCTCCCTGAATACCTGCAGGTTTTGGATTTTATCCTAGTCCGGAAGGGAACCTGCTCCATACGTTCAAGTACACAACTGAGAAGCACCGAGATCGCAGTCTCTCCTTTGCCGTAAACGGGGTGATGGAATGGTCGTTTTTCAGCGTTGAGATTCAATTGCGCTCCTTAATTTAAGACAAGGGCTGTTACTGTACAGCTTTACATGCATTAGCTTATGTAAGAAGTCCAGGTTGATTGTGCACCGGCGGTGGCAGGCAGATCGATTGCCTACCGACAGAACTGATTGCAGATATTCTAGACAGAGCTTCAGCGATACATCCTGTTGGCCAGAAATGTGTCGGATATCAGTCGAGGATTGGGCAATGCAATCCAGCTGACGAACCTCAGGTGGCGTGTGTCAAGCTGATTTATTTCTGAATGCGTAGATAAGCAGCTTGTGATTGGTGAAGGTAATGAAGTTGGTAGGTTTAAGGACGCGCAGGAAATGTATAAGGTTAGAGTAAACGGCCAGCAGCTCGCGACTGAACGTGCTGCACTTGACTTCAGCAGGCGATTGGCGTTGGAAGTAAAAACAAGAGGTTTCCAGCGTCTATCTGTAGGTTGCAGTAGGACGGCGCCAATGGCGTTATCCGATTCGTCAACAGCAACACTAAGCGGAGGGTTCGGATCGAAATGGTAAAGCATAACGGCTTTAGCTAAGGCGTCTTCGCTAGCCTTGAATGCATCGGCAGCAGCAGCAGTCATTTCCACCTGACCGCTTTTACTTTCACCTGATGGGGCTGTTAGTAGACAGTAAACTGGCACAGTGCCGTAAGTGACGTAGATAATAGTTGGGCATGCCGTTAAAATGGCGAATAGCGGCTAACGTAGTCGGGTCCGGAAGTCCCTGATGACGCGGAAATTATCGTCTAGAGGCCGTATGCCATGCTGATCAATATAGTAGCCAAACATTGGACAGAAGGCTGTTAAAATACGCATTTGTCAGCGTTGACAGTGATGCTGTTAGTGGCCAGCCTACGGAAAAGCATCTTAGGAGGTTATGCGTGTTGTTGTTTGGTAGCGCTTGCAACTAGGATACCGTCGGTGGATGGATAGACGAAACTTTGTCCACTAGGTTTGCAAACATAATAGCCCGTAGGCTAGGGTGCACTGCTGGTTGAGCATTTAGTAACTCGTGCTAGTGGTCACGTAAGAAGAGAAGCCAGAATGGTGTACATACCGGTTGGTCCTTGCAGCCTTTAGACGAAAGTGTCAGTAGTGTACCGAAGCAAGTCAGCAACTAATTAGAAATTGTTAAATATAGTTTGTATGCAGAGTTCTAGTCTTAGTACCTGTATGGTGCGTGCGACTGCTCCGACTGAGATCTCCCGGATGTCGTGATAGCGGTATTGGATTAGATAGAAACAAAGGTGGCCATTGATGGAGACACTCCATGAAGGTTAAGTTACCGAGTAGCCATTAAAGACTGTTTCTGTGGTGGTGTGTACTTACCCGTAGTGCAGTCTTGAGGTAGAATTGTCCATGGGAGCACTCAAAGCAGGTCAAGACGAAAGCAGTGATGACGACGGACCTATTACTCTCTAGGTTCTATTCTTTAAACCTAGAAAATGAGTGCAGCAGACACCGCTAAAGTCCCTTAAGGATTGAGACGGGAACGACAGGAAATGTGGATGAGTTGTGGGTTTAGGTGCGAAAACTAAGGCGTCCCCCAGCTACATCGAGGCCAGTTTCTAAGAAGTGTATCGCAACTATCGTCAGCAAAAAGGCATCGTTCTATTTACTTTCTGACTGCCTGCAACTTTTGATTGCTTTTAGTAAGCAACCTGTTCTATACGTTTACGTACACAACTAATAAAAAGGATGGCAATCACTTCTTTCTCCTTAGCGAAGTAATGGAGGGACTCTTGGTTCTGAGTTTAGCTTCATCTGCGCTGCTAAGTTTAAGCTGGGTGATAGCAAAATGAAACCTTTTATGAATTAACTTGTCAGAAGCACAGGTTAAGCACAATGCGTCTGCATAAGTTGCTGATTGTTAAGGGGTTCGGACTTTTGTCGATAACGCAGAGCTCGCTGTGATAAAGCAACATCTTTGAAAAGGCCACTGAGCTTTTTCAAGCAAAAGGCAAAGTGACTTCCTTCGTTTGCTGATTGGAAGGGAGCAAAATTCCAGATGTGGACGAATGTTGCTCCAATAAAGTTCTAGCCCTGCACCTGCGGTGTTTATGCAACACTGTATTTGAAAGGATATTCCTTTTACTCTTGCTATTTGATACTGCACTTGCGCTGCAAATTTTAGGCTCATGGAGTAACGCAAGCTGAGCTCTGTTGTCATCGCATTTTGGTAAATAGAGGTCCCGTAGGGTCCGGTAGGTATGGAAAACTTGTGGGTCATGACTTTAGATTTTTGAGGAAAGGACGTCATTTGCCAGTCTCCGCATTACTTTTTAAGTGCCTTAAAGCGTGCACAGATTCTATACACTTCAGCCATTTCATTAGCAGGGCGAAAGACGGATACCACTTTTACCTCCTCAACGAAGATGAAGAAACGAACGTACTGCAAAGCCCTGAGTAGGCCGTTGATTTAAATCAAACTAGACTATGGCCAAGTACGCTTACTTGCAGCATACCACCGGAGACAGAGATCGGGTGGATACAGGTTGCTCCATCTTAACAGACTGTTTACGTTACCTGGAGAGCCTCGAGTGCTTTTTCACTTTTATCAATAAACCTTTTCATTCCGACCATAACCTATTATTATCACCCCACCGTTTTCCTCCCTCCTTTTACAGGAGAGCCAGCTCACACTGTCCTGCCGTGATCTAGTCTCACCTGACCAGTCCATTGCTTTCTGCCTAATGCTTTGGTACCGAGGCATAAGCGTTAGAGGCTCCGAAGGCTCAACGCTATGTTTCCCTTACCTAGCGAGACGGCTGGACTTGTTCACCTCTTATTGCTATGGCATTTTCTCCCACCTTTATTGTAGGTCCTAAACCCAACGCGCCGATTAATTCAGTCGCACCTTATTAGCCTCCTGCTTTTCGAATGCACCCAGTGGTTTAGCTGTTACCTCTCTTGGTTCAGCTTTTGTAATGCACAATGCAGCTGATCTCGAAAACCCCGCTGACTTTTCCACTCTTTATCAATAATGTCTTTCTCATCCCTACGCTGTCTATTTTTTATCGTGGTCTCTGACCGCTTTTCTAACTGGACAGCCAACTCTGTGCTTTGTCTTGATCTAGTTTAACCTGACGGTTCGTCTGCTTTCTGACTGCATCCATACTATCAAGGCGTATATGCTTTAAGTGTTGCATACCCAAAGCCCTCTTTCCCACACCCCGAGAACTTTGCTGACTTGCTCACACTATTCGCATAGCGTCTTTCATCCATAGCCTGCCCATTTTCCTGACCCACATCATCCATCTTACCAACTTAAGTAAAAGAAGTCTCAATCCATGGACTAATCCAGTTTGGTTGGCTCGGCTATTTGCTCTCCGAATTCGCTCACACCACTGAGGCATCAACGATTACGGTTCGGTCAGCTCAATGCTAGTTTACAAAACACAAGTACTTGAGATATTTAATTTATAATGGCACATCTAATGTGAGGTTCATTAATTCAAGCGCTCTTGCAATTTATATTATATTTCTCTGAGTTCTGGTTGCATCATTGTTGTCTGCTGGTGTGGCTACACTTGTTCGTTGCCCTTTTCCCAAGAGTTTCCGCAGAATGTGTATAGTAACCGTAGAAACGTCCATGGCTTTGCCCTCAACACTTCACCGAAGCAAAGGATTCCTTTAGCTGGAAATAAATGGATAATTAATTCGCAGTTTTATTAGTTACTGATGGAAAAACTACTGATTCGTTACCATGGAAGGATGCCAATAAACTGAGGCCTAAAAGATTGGGTTCAGCTCGCCTCTTCTTCTCATAGTTCTTACTCGGTGCTCTGTCGCTGATCTTAATTGCCAACTGGACCATTTCGCCTGACTTCAAAGGGCAGATTTTCTACCAATGCTACGCTACTAATCTGATCATGCCTCCATGGGCGTGCCTCGCATAGTCGAGAATAAAGTATTTATTTATATATTTATTTATAATTTGAAAAATCCCAACATAATGCTACCTTACGCTATGGCCAGAACAAATGGGTTCGGCCATTTCCATTAATGGCCGAATACTTTTCACTTACCACACGTCTGTAGCAAATCGCACTACTTTTAGCTTTCAGTTGACCGTGGATGCCAGTGTTTCCAATTAATGTAGCTTACCCCGGAAGGAATCCTGGTCCGTTATCCTGGACGACTTGCTGCACTTTTGAGCCTGAACAGTGGGTTTGGCCATTTTCCTTGCTCCAATAATATGGTATTGTAGTGTATAGTTTAACACCATATTATTTTGAATACTCCCAGGAGACCTTACGCGAATCTGCAACCAACAAATACATAACAATCCATAAAATGTGCAATTCATGGCTAACGCACCAAACGAGCCGTGCCATTCCTTCAGGACGTGACAGGACCCATGGAAGAATCAGTCCCTCGCCCATCATGAATCATCCAGTAGAAATTATGGATGTATCTTAAATGCGACTAACATAAACAAGCATCGGTCAATTCAAAGCACTGCCAGTTACAGTTTGTCATTCGAATGGATAGATGGCAGAGTTCCAGGGCGTCGTGGGTACAGCTGGTAAACGTTCTCTTTATAAAAAGCCACAACAGTCCGTTTAACAACACTTAGATGTGGCGGATGTGACTGCCCACCACATAAAGTCACAGCCCATGATTTTACACTGGCAAGATGACTAGGAACCATGCTTGCTATGCCTCGACCCTTTCCTGTTTGCATATTTCGTCGCCAAGTCTCTTTCTGCGCATTCAGTTGTTCTTTACGCTACACTTGCGTACATCCGGCGTATCGTGTAATAACTGTTGAGCTTGTGCTTCACTAGTTCTTTTCTAATTAATCAGCTCCTGTTCTTGATCTAATTTTGGCTGAACTGTTACTGCAATTCATGGCAGACCGACTATGCCCATACGAACTTACCCGAACACACGATCGTAAAACCTCTGCATGTTTACTTTGTCCTGTTTGTACAGGTTCAGCCGTGAAGTCTGAATAATCTCCGCTTGCCACTGTTACAAATGCCATGAAACATCTGCAGAATTGCACTTATTTGATCCTGCCTTCGTGGGCATGCCCCGCATAGCTGAGAATAAATATGTATTCTTTTATTTAGTAGTTAGGAACTCAGTCAGTCTAAGCAAGGCCCGTCTACCCCGTAAGCTTTTACCTTGTGCATCATGCGCATACGTGGTACCCTGTCGAACGTCTTTTACATATCGAGGTAAAGCGTAACAACTGGCAGCTTAGAGTCAATGGCCTCGGTGACTAAATTGAGTAAGTTTAGGCTGAACAAGATCCAGCACAAATGAATCCGTGCTGTGCTTCAGTTATATGCTCGCCTGCGTAAATCTACTTCATAAGTGCTTTCTTAATCAACTTATCCATAATTCGAGAGGTAATAGAAGTGGGGCTAATAGGTGACCGTTACCAACTTCCCGTAGGCTTCCATCCTTATGCCTTGGCATAATGATGGAAGGTTTCCAAGTAACCGGGTGTTGACTTTTCTGCCTTGATAAAGTGCAGTTTCCAAAGAAGAATATAGCTATCTTCGTCAACCTTCTTACTTAGAATGACCGGTATTCTCTTTGGACCAGAGTTATAGGATGACTAGCTGGTTGCAATCGCGGAACGCATACTATTTAAGTATATTTGTACAGAAGACAGGGACTGGCTATCGGACAGTCGCAGCGCCTGGAAGGTTGAACTAATTTCCAGAAACTGATTATTTAAAGGTTGCGCCGAAGACTGAATGTATAATTCTTAAGGGTCGGAAAACGTAGCAACCAGCTGAGATTCTTAGCTTTATTAGCACTATTTAGGGTGGCTATTTCTTGGTTGGTTTGTTTATACTTTGCACTGGCAGAAAGCTGATTTGCAAATTCATTCGCTCTCATGATGTGGGTAACATTGGTTGTTTTGTTGCAGGTCCGTCTGAGCTGACGCATTTTGTTATGCAAATGGTGCTGGGATACCCTTTTAGATGAGCGCCTTATTAAATACGACCTGGAAGCTAGCAACCCGAAACAGAGAAGTATTTCTTTATGAAACGGTTAAGCCGCCAAAACCACAAAGTCAGGTATAAAGAAGCCATCCCAATTTCTTGAGCTGACGAGTACAGCAATGGTTGTTTAGTTAAAGCTGTGCATTTGGCGGTAGTCTTTGACTGCGTGGGTTTACCTGGGTTAGACGTTAGGTCGCTTCAATAAACCCCAGCAATGCGCTAAACTGTCATCACTACCCGGTAACTCCTAGCAAACTGGCACTCGCGTTGATGGAGTGCCGTGAGTAACTATTAAGCCAAGAATATGTTTCTCTCTGGTTGCAGAAATTACCTGTTTCTTCCAGTCGCCCAGCTAATAGACCAGCATACCTCGTTGTCGCAGCAGCTGGGAGCCAGTATAACTCAGGTAGGTTGATGTCTCCTGCGACTAGCTCGTATTTGCAGAAAGATACGATGTTTGTGCAAAAGTCACCATAAGCGCCTTGTCACTTTTTGTTGAGGTATACGGTGTTCTATAAACCCACCCAAACAGCGCCGTCGATCCCAGGCTATCGGCACCAAGCCATACTGAGTAGATCGCCACAGCTGATGTCATGCATTCCTGCACGGTAGACATTTTTACTAACTACGTCGTTCTTGCTCGCTCGTTAATGCACAGATGTGAGGTGCCGCGAACTTTTCGAGAATAAAGCACACAGCGTGCTGTTCAAACTTGACCCGCCACTTAGTGCTTTACCGTTGTGCCAAGTGTTGCCCGCCGTGACCAGGTAGCCAAAGAAGTGGAGCTTTCGAATACTATTCCAATGGTCTCGGGTTCGAGGCGTGCTATCTCCTGCTGATGAGAGGAAATGAAATCGGAACGTGTCGTGGTTGTAAGGTATTTTGGGGCAGGCAACACCCAAGTTCCGTTTGCTTTGACTACGGGCCCAGTGATTGCAGTGACCAAGGTGCACTTCAATATGACTCGCGGTTTATTATATTGAGATTGCGCTTTGCAATTCAATCAAACAACTTGTAGTTCAAACTTTACTCTCCAATTACCCAAATTATTTATTCTTTTAAACAGCTGCTAGGCAGGTAGTCGGTAGACCACTTCTGTACACGTGGTCTTTTGGCTCGAGACCCTGGCAGCCCTGTTCAGTGCGTGAAGGTTATAGTGTGCTCGCTTTGATCGTTGTAAAGTTGCTTACTTCATCTATATTACCAGGGCTATTCACAAGTTGCACTGAAGTTCCCTCGACCTTTGTTTCTTTCCGGTATAGCCGGTGGAGTTATATTAGCAGCTGAGACGTTTCCTGCAGTGTTCTTAATTTGGCTAAGTTGATCCACGTTTTGTGGCTTTTTGGATAATACTGGTCAGGGTAATCAAGCCATCGAGTATCTATAGCACACGGGATGCCTAGATCCACAGAAGGTGAGCCACTTATGTTCACAGTCGCCGGAAAGTGTTTACAGCTCGACTGAATACATCTAATCAGGGCAAAGCTCTCGCTTTCTCTAAATAAATAAATAAATAAATAAATAAATATTTTATTCTCGACTGTGCGAGGCACGCTCGTAGAGGCATGATCAGATATGTACAACGGTACAAACATTTTAATGCAATTGTAACAGTAACGTAGAAAATTGTTCATATATCCATGATTGGAACTGTACAATGTGGAAAATGCGAAACAATAAGTTGGCTGTCATGAGATACGGGGCCTCAGCTAATAAGAGATTGAGAATCCTGAATGATCCATTGAAACGTAATGGAAGCGCCCGCACACAAGAAAGGAAATGGTCAACGTAACGTAGGATGTAAAACGACAACAGTATATACAGATGTAGAAGTCCCAGTGTAACAATCCTATGTAGAATTGTGACGCTAGTTGACCTATGGTAACAGCGTTACAAAGCAGGTCTTGCTGTTACTAAATTTAAGTAAACAAATGTCGTGCGGGTTCTAACTTATTTTTGATATGAGAGAAACTTGACAGCCGTTCGCACATTATCGAACTTGACAAATAGGGGCAACGGTGTTTCAAAGCCGTTATTCTCAGCCTTGTGCAAAGCAGTAGGTTGTGTTGCAAGCCATAGACTCGTTATTATTTTTCTTCTGGCGTGCAATTGCAGACGGTCTGGAACATTATACATCACTACCTTATTAAGACCTTATGGCCGATGCATCATTTCGGTGCAAATCGTGTTGAGGAACCATCCAGGCAACTGCCCATTACTAACCTCCATAAAATCCCCGGGGTTGATCATAGTCAATATGGCTGCCAGTCAATCAGCCAGTCGTTCTAATGCGTTACGTTCAGTTTGAGGTTCGTTAAGTCCTTTTGAAGCTCAGCCATTTGGGAACTCAGTAAAATGATGTCCGCTAGGTTAACGGTGCATGGAATATTTGTACCAGATGAGTGCTTGCTGACAGTTTTCGACCTGACCGTGGTACACCCTACGGGTCTCACACCCTTGATGGTGACGGTAAAACGACGTATACAAAACATGCCCAAAGAAAAGGGATGGTAGGAAAGAAAAGATAAGGGCAGCAGTCAGGTCAATTTGACGACAAAATAAGTGAATATCGTGATACAAGATACTCTAAGGAAGACAAACGTCTTGCACACCCTAAACTAATTGAAAGTGAGACAAAACAAACCTGGTCCCCGGGTACAGCCATTATCTTCCTGAAGTCTCATTATATAAAACTTTCCTTACGGGATTCAAAGCCAACTCGCGAAACCTTATCGCCTATTTGCCTATATTTTTGGGGTGGGCCCGAAAAGTTTGCTTTCCGGCCAGTTCCGTCGTACCTACTTATGGTGGGGTATTTTGCACTATATGGGGCATTTCTAGATAGTTATGCCTACTTAGAAGGATTACCGCATCGCAACTTTCTATACATTTTGCAATTTTCTGGTATCGCAGTGCAAAACAGAAAGCCATTTTCAGGGAAATAAAATAAAGACATCAATGGTTGACCGACATTCAAAAGCAAAATACCGCGAAATACTGCATGTACCACATTGCTTTTACTTTAAACGTAATCAGCGGGTAAAGTTTGTTTTCCTTGGCAAACTTTGTTCTACGTTTCACATCAATCTAGCCTCAGAAAAGGTAGCTCTTCTGTTCTGAGATTTACTCAGTTTGCATTTTTGCACTACGGATCAACTTTCGCGCGAGAACTTTTGGTTATTTTACAGAACTTTGCATTTTTCCGCTAAATGCGTCGCCTCATTATGCCTATTAAAACGCGTTTTGCATTGGCGTTTTGCGTTTTGCATTTCTAGAAGTTATCCTTAACGTTTGCTTGTCCCATCTAAGTTCGCCGCTGTTATTTCTTTCCATTTGCGCACCATTAAATTGGACCACTGAGTGTGCTGAACTAGTCCAAAGAAGTTATAGTAAGGTTCGTGATGTATTGGACTCTAGTTGCAAAGAAAACATGCACAATTACGGCTGTGCGCGACTTTTCGCCACTAATATAATCAAGGAGCACAAAGCTCGCCTGAAGGTGCCAGCTGAACTTCACGGTGGGCGCGTACAAGGGCTTCCACTGTACACGTGAAATAGCCTGCGCATTCGTAATTGGAAACAAGGAACGTATACTCTTATTGTTATCATACCCCCTGCAAAAGCTTTAGATTTTTATAAATATTGTGCTGATCCCTTGCGGATACAGCGTCTAGCTAGGGTAAAATACACTTCTATAGATATTTATACCTTAGCAGAAAACAGCACACATTCCTGTGTAAATGCACAGTCTGGTAATATGTCGAACTAACATGTAGCCAAGCTCATTTGTAGGCTTCCACAACCACGCATTTCACTTCCTCATAAGGCAGTTTAGTTCAGCTCTCTACTCGTTTTGTGAACAATTTTGCCCTGATATCCAAACGAGTCCTATGTTTTTCAAGCTTCAGGCGATGCCCGCGCAGTTGGTCCGACGTAAGTAAACCAAATAGATGGGGACTGTAACCCTTGTGGCCCTTAAAGTTCTTAACCCTTACTGTCAAATCCACGCTAGTTCTGCGCCATTTTAATGATATTAATCCTAACCTACTTAGAAAATCTTCGTACGACTCCGTTGTTGACATTTGATCCTGCCGGTCGCAAGTTTTAGTAGCATTTCTATACACATGACGCTGCTACAGAGATACGGCCAGCAAACCTGAACTGGTAATCCAGGTGTGTCCTAACCACTAGTTTATATAACGGCAAAGTACTTCTGCTTTAGTGTTACCCAGCGCCATTCTGCGGCGAAACAACTTGTTGCGATTTATTGGCAGCATGGTGCAACTGTGCCGAAGGCGTAAAATTATTCACCGTAGTGCAACCTAGACCTCGGGCTCTATCTTTAGTCTGCAATACAGTGAACATGCAAGAGACTGCACTGCAATTCCGATACCTTTATTGGTCCATAGTTGAGTTTGTTTGGCATTGTGAGGTGAATCTAATGGGCTCAACCAATGCACCACAGTACTAATGTCCTCAATCATTGTTGCTAGATTGCCCCTGCTGACTGGCTTCAGGCCATCTGCAAAGGTATAGCAGGCATCCTCAAGAAGAGAAGCCAGATAGTTTACTAGGATAAGAAACCCTAATGAACCCAGTGTTGAACCTCGGGGTCACCGCTGTAAGCATTTCCCACACTAGGCCTCGCTCCCCTGACCCTGGCCCTGAATGTTCTTCCACGCAAGCATTCAGAATGCCGAAGTAAAAGTTGCGGACGCAATCCAAGCTATGTCAACCTCTTAAATAAGAATCAGTGGCCTACTGAGTCGAAGGCCTTACTGAGGTCCAAACAGATTGGCTTTAGCAAATTCCAACTTTAAAACATTGGGTGATCTCATCTATAAAGCACAATACAAAAGTACGACACTTTTAATAGAGCCATGCCTTTCGCCTAGCAAACGGTCTCCTTATAAAATGTCACGCCTGTCCGTTTAACAACACTACATCTTGGCGGATGTGACTCGCCACCGAATAAGTCACAGCTGAACCTTTCCCACTGACGCAGTCATCAGACTTCTACGTAAATAAATAAATAAATAATTTATTCTCGACTATGCGAGGCACGCCCATGGAGGCATGATCAGATATGTACAACTGTACAAACGTTTTGTGGCAACTGTGACAGTAACAGTAGAAAATTGGTCGTATGTCCATGATAATATAAATAAACAGATAGTTTATTCTCTGTTTCATAGAGACCCACC
>CALYDF020008776.1:0-11399 GCA_944474145.2 Dicrocoelium dendriticum
GCAACTGGCGCACTGTGAATAATTCCAGAACCAAAAGACTGGTTATTAGCTTTTGTAACATGGGACGTCACTAGAAGTCAGAGACGAACTGCCGCATTGTTCCATACTTGTCACACAACCGTATGCATTCACCTCAGTGAGACCGACAGAGCAAAGTCCTATGTGAAAGCTTACTTTGCGTACGTCACCAAACAAAACAATGTCTGCCACTGACTTTCTGCACTTAAACAGCTTTGAAACTCTGACCTGTGATGTGTAGACTAGAGCTGATCTACGCAGTGGATAGCGTGTAGTCCGGTCATTTTTGGGAGCTAGCATTTGCTTCAGGCCACCATGGCTAGCCGAATTCAGCAATCTACATGCTAATGAGTGGGCATTGGTTCGCACTGACCGTTTGACCTGGGCGCAACCCCATCCAATTTATGCGCTTGCGTGTTATGTCCGACACATCCACCGACCAGCCCCCTCCACCCTCATACTTGGATAGATCTGATCTGCTTCTGGAGTTGGAGGGGCAGAGGGGTCAGGTAAAACCCCTGGGGAGATGCGTGGACGCACCATCTCGCAACTCGCGCGCCTCGTCAAGGTCTCGCACATAGATAACCCCTGGCTATGTTCGTGTTGGCCATGAGCAGGCCTGTCAGTGCCGTGTGATGGCTAAGACGTGCATGAGCGACACAACCTGTGGACCAAGTGGTCTGATGTACTCTTTCCGACAGAACACAAACTTTTCTTGAGCACAATTTCCGTTTCCTAAGGTAGATCACTTGTAAGTGGACGACAGACATGGAAAACGGGAGGCGGGAAAAGCAATGAGCTGCAACTGGTCATCACTGACCACCAAATGATGTAAATGAGTTAGGCTGAAGGAGTCCAACTTCGATCGATCAGGAAAATTTTCTCGCTATCTAGCATTTCAAGTTCCCACAGGTCTTGCGTGTTTAGATCGTGCTATCTTACCTGCTGTCTCTTTTGTTCACTCCTTGGTGAACTTATCTGGTAGTAGGAAATTACCAGTCTCATAAGTTATTGGTACTAAAATATTGCCAACTACCTGCACAGAATTCAGAACTGAGCTTCCCAAACGTTTTGGACCATGGACCGTTTTTCGTAAAAGTCTGCAGGACGGAACCCCTGAAATTCGGTTAACTACATGTCGAGGCTTCAATAAAATGAGAATGAGGCGCAGTGTCCTAAAAGCTTTCATGAGCGTGCACTGAATTAACACGAGTGTTCATCAATGTTTGTAAAAGTAAAAGATGTTGAAAGTAGGTATGAAAATCAACCTACTCTAGTCCTTAATGCACAGGATGAAATTAATTCTGAAATGCGGCACTGAATGCTTTGATGTTGAGGAAGACTGTTCAAGTCTATTGCGGTACTTGGTTATTGCATTGGCTTAATGCAATTCACAGCTAAATTATGGCAAATGGGTGAGATACGGCGACAGCTGTCTTCGCTAAGTTAAGGTACGTGCGCTTCATTTTTCACCAGCAATTAAACAGGGACAATTTGTGAAACTCATCTTGTAGGGTAGAAGTTGATTTTATATCGACAAATTCTCATACTGAAGAGATGTAGAAGGAAGTATTTTCGCGCAAGTAAATTGGTTCTTGGCTCAAGAACAATTTTTTAATTCATTCTCATCTTTGCTGGGGAACTTCTGATGCAGGATTATCCAACTGCTGTGGCGTTTAGTCGGAAAAATTTCTGGAAAGTCTGTGCCCCGTTTGTCTCTTCTACAAAATCTCCGCTGCAAACAGTCAAAATTCTAACTTTTTGAAACATTGTATTTTATCATTTGCATTGAATACAGATGCAGATTTTTCCCGTGCAGTACTGGATTTTTGTGCGACAACTAGACAAGTTTGGAACACTGGTAGCGCGGCTTGGTTTCTCACCTGTTGATCGTTTTTCCGAGCTTGATGAAGGGATCGCATACGTTTCACCACCTTGGGAGTTGGCATCTTCAGTGCGGTGCTAGGCAGTGTATAATCCTGCTTGTTGAATCGCCAGTCCTTCATCCACGGGCAGGTGACTTTTGAAGGTGGCAATTTCGATCGAAATTGCCACTCATTTTAGACTTATTTGTGTACTTCTAATATATGCAGTACTAACTTGTCGCGGGAGTTCCATATCAATTTAGTGTGGATCAGGAAAGATATGTGCGCAATTCTCATGCCGTCAAACAGAATCATGAATAGGTAGTTGTTCACAAGCCGAGTTTTAAGGCAATAAATTATTTGCATCCTCATCGAGAGCAGTTTTGAGATAGTGTGGCATTTTTCTTTCAACAAGTACTTGTCGATAAGGAATACGTTGAGTGCTGTTGCAGGATTGTTCAATGGCTTTGATTTTTTCACAACACAAAGCAACCTCCTTTGTCATCGTTTTTGGCACCAATAGTGCAAAGATCGATGTAGTTGACCTGTGAATAATTTTTGTGTATAAACTTATTCCCGATGCTGAACGTCTCAGTACCATTAATGTTCCTCGGTAGACGTTCACACAAAGCAGTTGTTCTCCCAGGGATAGTTGATGTTGCTGTTGATCATGTAGGCATAAGTAGCACTGCAAATCCTGTCCTATCTGTAGACTCATCCAATTGAAGAGCGAAGAGAGTATACCTGAAGCGTGAGGTTAACTCCGCCTTAACGATACTTGCTAGTGTCGTAGCTTCTTGAGATACCGTATCATTTGATAGTGGCATTATAGTTTTGCTGATCTTGCATTCAGCAGGCACAGAGTCATTTCGACTGCACATGATTTATACGTTTTCGGCTGTTATGTGAGGTATTCCTGTCAACACAATACGGTAACTAACTATGTACGATGCTTCAGTAGTCTTTACCATTAGTCTGAGACGCGTGGAGCATGCACTTTGGGTGGGTAACAGTTCATCTCGCTTGCGTTTAAAGTACTCTGTTTACTGCCTCTAGAGTGTGCATGCGTTATTGCACAATTCTGTCGCATCTATACAGGCATCATGGATCAGCTGGGAAGCAAGTTTTCTCATACATGACACAGTGTGCAACCGATGGACCCTAAAAATCGATAAGGCTGATAAATGACGTTGAATTTACTTCTCTTACCCACTGTTAAAGAGGCATTTTGGGTTACATTGCATCGGAGGCATAAGTTTCTACATTCGTAGAAGGCAAATTAGATGATCCATCTACTATTACATCGGAAATTGTAGGCGAATATTCCGGTGACACTATTATCCAATTTCCTGTCTTCAGCCAACGACCAATTATTATGTTACAAGCAAACATCCTAAAGCAAAAATAAGTAATTAAACGCATGATTCCTGAACACATCTCAAATTTGAATGCTGTGATAACTTCAACGAGTAAATTATAAAATAATGTAGAGGGAATGGCTAGCTTTATGTAACAAAGCAGCGATACATTCTAACCATGAAATATCCGCGCTTTCCTTTTGGGCCCCCCTGAGTGGGTCGTCAACGTGTCCCTCTTTCAGATTCACTGGTTTCCGAGGAGAAAAACTTTCAAAACCGCCATCTAATGGGGCTATAATACATGGGTTACTTTCTTCACTCTTCCGAGGAACAAAACCTGGATTATGGGAGCTTGTGTGGACCTAGATTGATCCATCCTGCCTCTACCCACCGTACCACCGCAAAATTGCCACACAACCATGTTTACATTTGATAGCTCTGTTTACTCACATTTAAGTCTCTTCTGAACTCATTTTCCTTCTTGGCAGCAATTTGTCTTACAAAGGCCATTCGCAAGACTACTGTAGACCGTCAGTTATGAGTTAACAATTCATTGCTACGTATATGACTGGAAGATTTGATAAACGTGTCAGTTTTCACACTGAAACAACTTATTAAACAGCCTGGTCCTTTCCGGTATTCGACCAGTGAGTTTGCAAACCACTGTTCTAATCGCTTTGCAAAAGAAGTGTAAGGAAACAATCAAGTCATCAAACACGAGTGGATTGTTGATCGAAGTAGAAAAATCATCAAATACCAGCGACTTCAGAATCCAGTAAACACGAACAGCAAGCACCATGGGATGTAACGGAAGACGCTTGGTAAAATATATCTGAATTGAACCGCTTGAGATCGAGAATATGCCACCTGTACAAAAGAACTTAGCAATCGAAGTAAAACGGATTTCGTAAGATGGGCAGTAAAACTATAAAACGGGTCATATTGTTGTGAACGCAACTTACTGGAGCACATCTGTGAAGACCAGAGGCATAACGATCACAGAAGTACTTTTCGGATCATTAAAGCATAATAAGCTTCAGAAAATATATCAACCACGGTGACGAAGTGAAGGAAATGCGTTGTAAACATTTGGGCATTTCGGCATTTGCCTAAATCGAACGTGGACTGGACGACATGAATTCCATTTGCGCTACCAAGAAATCCGATCTGTTCGAAATCTGCAGGGAGTATTGATTCTATGCTCAGAAGTAGGACCTTTGCGTATTAGAAAACAGTGAAGATGCCCAATGTCTCCATTTGCATCTTTTCTCACAAAACAACTTTAAGAAGGCGATTTTCCAGCGGAAACTAAAACTGCGCACACAGAATTAATCGAAACTGTGTGTGTTATCTATTTCTAGTAAGCACTCAGCGGTTTGTTGCTCATAGTCTTACCATGTAACAGTGGTGGAATACCATTAGACATGGTTTTTGAAGCGTTTACTTTCACTGTTCCGCAGTGTATGCACCCCACAGGAGGAGATTAGCCGATCAGAACTATCGGTACATGCCACCGTCTGCTTTCATTTGCGGGCTTGTACTGTGACGGAAGAGTTTGATATTTCTAAGGCGAGTTGCTCATCAGATCTCCGCGAAAAGTTGCAGCAAACTCTCCGCCGGAGTAGTTTGACGAATCACATAAAAATACTGTTAGGTAAATCACTACGGTGTAGATATCTGGGAGCTTCGGACGCTCGATTCCACACAATCGAATAGTATTGCGCTACTTGTAAGATAAAAGTAGAGCAAATGTTATACAAGAATTGCACCGTCAGCTCAAATAGCAAAGCCTACTTGGTAATGCGAACGAGCAAAATGATGGAACACACAGGCGGTTGCAATCTCGTGAATGGATTGACAGGTTCACACATCAGCAGCTGTATAGGGTATTTTCTGATGATCCACGTTTCCGTGACCTTTTGTGTTCGCACTAAATGTTGCGCTTTATAACGGAAACTGCGAAGTATCAGGGGATTTGGAAGTAGCCGGTGCTCTGCGTCAGAAATGTTACTCTTCTGAACATCTCACGCGACAAGCAAAACTCCAATTTTTATTGAGCTGCGTCGGTGTGCATTTTTGATAAGTTTTGTCCTACGGTAGTCCAACTCCAGGGCGGAGTGCATATCTTGAATTATCCTTTCACTCTCCGAATGCTCATTCTAGTACAAACATGTGTGGCTACTGTCTATTGTCTTCTATCTTTCTATCGACAGTTCTGACCTGTAGAGAGCCACCGTACATTAAGTCCAATTTCGTGTTGAAAAACTATCATCATATTTGAGGAGGGCTTTAATACTATGCACGCAGTGTGTAAGACAAGATCTCGGACAACCAGCAGTTTGGTAGTCGCATCATCCTACGCAGTTTCTGTATATGCAAAAGTAATGTACATATATGGGACTCTACTGAAGCTTGAACATCAAGCACAGTAAACACAATCACCTAAGAAAACGAATCCCTAGAACATCCACAGAAGACTCAAACATTGGTAAAGATTCTTCAAAGCAGGAATACAGAACTACCATGAAGTGCAAAGCCTGACTCTAGAGGATGACTCAACAACGAATGACGTTAGCCATGCGTGAAGCACGAAACTATCATTGTGCAACCTCCTTCGATACTAATACCAACATCTCCAATCCAATCCTAAAATGGAAGACAAATGAAACACTTTAAGCATTTCCGTAAGCCTAACTGGTTTTCCAGAGGAGTATAATCTCCACAAAACTTTCACATCAGCCGGGGTCGGATGGTTCCTTTCTTAGCCGCTATCAAGTTCGGAGGTAAACCAATACCTTTACTGATGTTAAACGTCATTATACTAGCTTTAAATGGTGGATAATTCCCAGTACATTGGAAAACCTCGATAACAGCACCAAAACACAAATGTGGACCACGAACTACAACGCCAAATAATCTTCCTGTTGATCATACAGCGGCTGATTCTAGGTATCTAGAGCAAATAGTGAAGACTGGTCTTATTCAGTTCTCAACACGATTAAACTTGATAAACAGCACGAAACATGACTTTCTGTCGAAGCGATTCAGCGTACCATATCAAATACAATTCGTTTACAATTCTTTTAATATTAGTCGTTGGTATATTTCGTCATCATACTAAACATGCAAAAGCCCTTCGATCCAGTGCCACACGAACCATTGCTGCCCGTCAAGCACTAAAACGGAATCAGCAACCCAGTAGTAAGTTGGTTCAAATCCTAGTTAGGAGATCGAATACAAATAATTGAAATCGGCCAGCATTTCTTCTCCAAAAGAAGTTACTTGTGGTGTCGTCCAAGGAAGTGGGTTTGCACCACCACTCTTCTTCATCTATATAAACACCAAATGTGATTCTATAAAACACGGATGTAAATACCTGTTTCTGGATGATATTAAACTAGTATAATCATTCTCATCTGCCTGTCTCTAATTGAGCGTTAGGATTTAATCGCGCTGAATTCGTATAGCAATGAATGGTTCATGAAATTTTCCGTTGAAAAATTGCAAGTGTTTTGCTATGGATGCTGTATACCTCATGGTTCCATCACCCTTGCTGGTATAAGCATTCAAAACTTTTAGTTAGCGAGAGACCTTTGGGTAGTAGACTCTACCTACCTCAACTTTTATAGCGTGTGTAGTAGTACCAGATAGCAAGGACAAATATAAGTTTACATCACTAAGTCCTTTGTTCCAACTGGAGCACCACAAGGAACTGCACAATCATCCCCAGTCACCTGTGTCGCACAGAGAAGATAGCTGCAGAAATTATCCAGCCATCATTCACGAAAGTGCTCATTGGACGATATACCGTTATGAGCAATGCAGACCTTCGTCGCTACATTCAATTAGACCAATTGTTGCCGTTGAAACCGAGCAAAATTCGCGTTCCCTTAAAAAGTAAACATTGCCGGGTATAAACTACCGGAATAGATCTCACCTTACAAAACTCCTCTAACTGTTCCACAAGAAATAGTGGTTACACACTACTCACACATAAGAGGAAGCTAAGAATCCGTTCTGACGTTTTCCTAGTAAAGTACGGTATTTAAATAACAAACTGACATTAAAATTACGGGTAAGTGAGATCCTAGCCAAATTTAAAGTGGAGAATAACAGAAAGCGGTGAGCTGTACGCAAACAATTGTTTTATTTACATCTTCTTCAGGAGCATACAATGGTAAGCGCAGGTACACTGTTAGGATACATACGTTAGTAAAAATAATTTTATTCTATACAAGAAAATGATAGGACGGATGTTGCAAGATGATATCATTTCGTGTTCTCTGATCACACGCAAACGAGCAATATACTAAACCATCACTGAAGGAAGAATCAATAATTTGAATGCTGACAGAAAGAAGGAGTAGGCTCAGAAGCTCAAGGGTTACAGCAGCATGGGAATTGATGAAACACGCAACATGATCCCCACGGAAACCTCTGTGTGACAGTCAAGTGTTTTTGTGCATAGTGGTCAGGGCGATTGCTATTGATGGCCAAGCCTCGGTGAACTTGAGTATTTTGGCATCTGTATTGCGGTAAATAACGGCAAACTCCAAGTCCGGATCAACTTGATGGCCTATGCTCCGTAAGTGCATTGCAATCGATAAGGTCGGCATTCTGAAATTCAACTCCTGTACTCGTGTTTGACCTCTCGTACCGACATCAACCCACTTTGGAACGTGTTCTCCGTTCTGCCTATGTAACTGCTTCCGTAGCTACAGACGAAGTGGTAACTTCAATGTGTTGTGGCGTAGGTCGGTTGGGTAAACTTGACCGGAGACGTTGGTAACTTCCTGGTTGTCCAAAGGGAAACCAGTGTCAAAATAGCAAGAAAAACCACATTTCGACGGGATAATCTGAGTGCAGCTATTCCGCATATATTTGTCAGCCGTTTACATATACTTACTGGATTGGATAGATTGCATACAGAGATCAGCAGGCTGTCATATATACCACGTGCGTTCATATAGTTGTTACGTGAATGACACTGTCGTTGTACAAACTGCCGAGCAAGCAGAACAACTACTATTGGCGCTAAGCAACGGATACACCACAATAGAATTTACATTTGAAAACGACTCTTACAACGCCTACCAATTTTACATGTTCGCTTAAAAGAAACCTAAATGGTACACTACCCTATGTTTGACATTTAGTGTCCTGTAACTTACAAAGAAGTTCCGGTTCGTACTATCATTGCGATGGATGACAAGCTAGGCTCAGAGGAAGCGATTACATGGGAGCTGCAACATGTCTCCTCTACAGTACGCGAAAATGGACTTGCGGAGAAGTTCCTAGCGAAGCACTCAAACGGGAACGCGAAAACCGGGAACGAACGAGTGCCCGACGTCCATAAGAAAATAGTGTTCATAATGATGTCGTTCAAAGGAAACTAAAATGGCAGGAGATTCAGATATCCCCTCCGTCAATCGATAACACAGGTACTACGCAGCTGAGCATGTGGTTTGGTACCAAGTTAAGAAGTTGCAGTTTGAATCTACACTTGAAATGGCAGACATTAGCGCCTCACTATATACTGTATTGTAGCCTTCGATGTCCTGCGCCTGATCCTTCCTTCCGTCAGCATTCCAATTCTTCATTCTTTCCCTCAGTGACCGTTTAGTATGTTGCTCGATTATATGTTATCAGAGTGCGGAAAATGATATCATCTTGCAACATCCGTCCCCTCATTTTATGGTGTGAATGATAAAGGGAATGCAGTGCTTCGAATTTGTGAAATCAATTGATTGCTAATTCAAAGTGGTCAAAGCGACAAATGGCTGCTAATGTGCTTGAAGCCTCGTGATGTTGCTGGTTATGTCCACATTCTCCACATCCGGTGGTTCGTCATGACAGTTTCAACGACTGCACTATTTTCTTTTGCACGTATAGATCAGGTTTTGTTTACCGTATGCATGCCACCTTTGCAGTAGCATACAGCCTCGATCTCACTCTATAGATGTATGTTGTTGGTACTTTGTAGATGATCTTGAAATCCGTCTGTTTGTTTACACAATGACCGGTGTTAAGAAAGTGAGTTGTTATTGACCTGCAAGATGTCCCACCTTTGTTCTTGATGAGCCAACTCGGGAGATGTTCCTTGGTTCCCTGACCTAACTGTCTCATCGTACGTTCAATGCACTTGAACCCAAAGGAACAGGTGAACCGGTAAATTAGCATTGATTGGAGTTGATCGGGCACTTGGTCTTTGAATCTCGGAACAAGTAGCGGTTTCAAGTGTACACTACCTTTAAGTCGGCCGCATCAAACATTTTTGCAACTTTGTATCAGTCTACGCATGCAGATGTCCGCGACATTGTTACCTTTGAAGCGTAGAGTTAGAAGCAGTCGCCTATTTTCGACCGTCTGCGTTCCCACTTTCGGACTCCTCTACTTCATGTGGGTGTCGATGAAGAGCTCCGGATATCCGTTCTCGAGAAATGCATCATTGATTCGCTTAACTTCTTCTTCGATGGTGTCGTCACTGCAGCTGTTTTATGCGCGGTCAGGCAAAGTGCGCACTAATGTCCCCTTGCGACTTAAAGGAACTTAGCTGTGAGAATTCGTGTTCTGGCGTGTCCAGTATGGCTTCCTGTATACTTTCGTCTGGATTGACCAGTCGCTTCGTCGTTTCAAGCTCAGGTCCAAGAAATTCATTTGATCACTATTTTTCTCTTCAACTGTGAAAGCGGTATTGGAATGGGCTTTGTTGCAACCATCGATTATGCCCTGCATCTCTGTTCCCCAATCACTCATGCAGAATATCTCAGCGACAAATCTTTGTTAATACTTCAAACTAGAGATGATCTGTCTCAATGGACCATCCTCCACCATTCCGATGTAGGTATCTGCTAGTAGCGGAAATAGGACCGGTCACATTGCCTCACCGTCGACTTGTCTGTACAGCTCGTTATCGAATTGGAATTGTACGTCGAAGGTGCACTGAGTTACAACTGTTGTTGTTGGTTGGTTGTTATACAAATGTTTGCTCTTCGCTGGTCTATGTACGCGCATAGGAAATTCACCGTCTCTGGCAGAGGTACATTGGTAAACAGAAAGACAGCGTCTAAGGAAAACATTTGATAGCCCCAGATGTTCACACATCTAATTTCTTCGACAAACCGAAACATGTCATTACAATGGTGAGGAGCAATCATTTGTCGGATGGGGTCCAGTATTTTGGTCAACCATCGGAGTTGTTGAGATATGGCGAATTACTCATATCTAATATGGGTCTCTTTAGTGTGCTTGGTTTGTGCATTTTTGGAAGGCTATAAAGTCGGGGAATGATGGAGCCCCTAGGTCTCAGTTGCTCATACGCTTCTTTAGTTAGAGTACCCCCACTCACCAAATATGTTGGACATTGCTTCAATTGTAGTCCTGTGTATTCCGTCCTATCCTTCTTTTTTCGTATTTTATAAAACGCCAGTTGCCTGGAAGGATCATTTTAATTTTTGTTCACGTACTCACTACAATCCATGAGCACGGTTCCGGCATCTTTGTTTTATTTCCTTATAAGTAAGCTTTTCTTTCGCTGGAGTTCTTTGATCGAGTAAATGTGCACCTCTGTTAGCATACGGTGGTAGAAGATGGAATATCTTTGTAGGGCATAATCGATGGTTGCAACAAAGCCCATTCCAATACCGCTTTCACAGTTGAAGAGAAAGATAGTGATCAAACGAATTTCTTGGACCTGAGCTTGAAACGACGAAGCGACTGGTCAATCCAGACGAACGTATACAGGAAGCCATACTGGACACGTCAGAACACGAATTCTCACAGCTAAGTTCCTTTAAGTCTCAAGGGGGCATTAGTGCGCACTTTGCCTGACCGCGCATAAAACAGCTGCAGTAACGACACCATCGAAGAAGAAGTTAAGCGAATCAATGATGCATTTCTCGAGAACGGATATCCGCAGCTCTTCATCGACACCCACATGAAGTAGAGGAGTCCGAAAGTGGGAACGTAGACGGTCGAAAATAGGCGACTGCTTCTGACTCTACGCTTCAAAGGTAACAATGTCGCGGACATCTGCATGGGTAGACTGATACAAAGTTCCAAAAAAGTTTGATGCGGCGGACTTAAAGGTAGTGTATACTTGAAACCGCTACTTGTTCCGAGATTCAAAGACCAAGTGCCCGATCAACTCCAGTCAATG
>CALYDF020008777.1:0-11347 GCA_944474145.2 Dicrocoelium dendriticum
GCCGGCCCACACTCCTTCACAGGCAAACACAAGCACACTGTATTTGGGAATCAATCGCACACAAGGCTGTGGCTGGACCGTAGTCCGCTCCACACTGAGTGCATGGAACCACTCTTTGATCCTAACACGGCCACAAGGACCGTGCACCCCGTCCCCTCCAGCAACGACCAACTGTCTCCTGGAGCCAGTATGGACGAGGTAGCGGGTAATAGACAGGTAGGCACCTTGTCAACATGCACATCAAGCGCAGCCACACCGGGGATATCAAACAACAGCCAAACACTTGAGAGAGAGAAAGAAAATAACTCGATTGATGCATAAGGAAACGGTGACATAAACCTTAAGTTAATGAGCATATGAAATAAGTTGTTTACAAACGAATCCTAGATAAGTTCACGAGGTGAGAAAGTATACTATACGGAAATGCCACGAACACAAAAATGTTATGGAAATCGAATACAATTGGCTTAAGCGAGGTGTGCAAGTTAATGGAATAGAGTACGGGTAGACATTTAAATGAGAAAGAAAAGCATTAAGGCAAAATTGAAAACCCACCACCTGAAATAAAGAGACGTAGCATGCAAGCACGCGGTTAGTAAATCGAATGCAGCGTACCTACAAACGCTGCGCCGGTTCTGCCTATGTTCTCTGCAGAACCCGTCGTCGCTTCGGTAGTAGTCCCGAGTGGCCTCGCTCATGGCTCACTAAGCCTGCCTGATTCAGGCACTCGCGACCGCATGTTCTACAGCACCATGCGCTTGATGTCCTTGGAGTACAATTCATAGGTGCTTGCCGCTTCCGCAAATGCCGCTTCTTCTCTGCATGCATGAGGGCTTTCTTCCGCACTTCAGCTACTGCCTTCGTGATTAGATCGCGCCATGCACGCCGATCAACCGCCTTCGATTCCCATGATCTGCAATCAAGGTTAGAACGTGTGAGACTCACTTTAATCATGCCCTGGTAACGTAACTTTGGTTTCCCAGCATGCCGCTTCCCAATACTCAGCTGACCGTATAAGAGTTGTTTCGGTATCCGCGTCGAATCCATACGGCTCACATGACCGAGCCATCTCAGGTGTCTCAATAAAAGTATGCAGTCCACTGCATACATCCCACTTCGGCGCGACACTTCCGTGTCTGCAACTCTGTCGCCCCAGCCAATCCGCAAAGTTCGTCGCAGACACTGCTGATGGAACCGCTCGAGATATCGCATATCCCGACGGTACATCGTCCACGTTTCACTGCCGTATAGAAGAACGGACAGAACCATGGATTTGTACACCATCAGCATCGTGCCAATGGTAAGCGGATGGTTGTTCTACACTCGGTACTCAAGCTTCCCGAATGCTGCCGCTGCCTTCGACACGCGAATACGCAGCTCAACGTGTAGCTGCTGATCAGTCGACATCACACTCCGAAGGTAGCTGTAACGGGAGGTGGTTTCCAATACTTCAGCACCAATGCTGATTCGCGGCAATATTGAAGATTGCACCTCCGGTGAAGGCTGAAAGAGACAGACAGTTTTGCTTGTGTTGATGGTGAACCCGAATTTGGCCGCTGTCGAAGCCAGAGCACTAGTCTTGTGCTACAACGCATCCGCGCTGTGTGCAAACAACGCACAGTTGTCAGCAAACAGCAACATACGGATAGTCGTCTCACAGACTAGAGTTCTCGCACCGAAACGACGGATGTTCAGCAACCCACCATCAATACGGTGCTCCACACGAACACCGTAAGCACAAGCGGCATCAAAAGCACAAGACAACATTGCATGAAGATATATATTAAACAGGACAGGAGCTAAGACACAGCCTTGTTTCACACCAGAGACAACTGCAAAGTCATCCGTGGTCTCTCCACTCAGCTGCACCCTCGCTCGCATACCACTGTGCAGACATTCAATTAAACTTACAAACTTACGCGGCAACCAAACTTACCCAACACCAGCCACAATGCCTCGCGATTCACCGTATCAAATGCCTTGGTGAAATCAACAAAAAGCGAGTACAATGGCTGGTGTCGTTCTCTGCACTTCTCTTGCAACTGACGAGCCGCAAACACCATATCTATAGTGCTGCGACCCGAACGGAATCCACACTGCTCCTCCGCCACGTTAGGTTCCACAACCTGACTGACGAGGCGGTTGAGCAGGATTCGGGCAATCACCTTGCCCACACAACTCAGTAAGTTGATGCCACGATAATTCGTGCAACATTGCTTGCTACCTTTGCCCTTGTACAGTGGTAGCACAAGGGCATCCTTCAGCTCAGGAGGCATCTCCTCCTCAATCCACACGCGTTGCACCAAGTGGTGCAGCGCAGTCAACAACGCGGGTCCGCCGTGTTTCAATACTTCAGGCGGGATCCTGTCGGCTCCAGCACACTTGCCGTTTCGCAGCTGAGCAAGTGCTCTCTGCGTCTCATCCAGTGTCGGCGTATCCGCCAGATCCGCCTTCACATCGTGCTGCTTCAGGCCGTTCAATGTAGGCCAGTCGATCTCTGAACGGTTGTTCAAGAGACAAAGTGTTTCCGCCAGATCTGCATTATGTCTGCAGTCTGGGTGCAGGTAGCGCCTGAACTACCATCGATCAGTGTCCTCAGCGGCTCCAATCTCGGTCCATACACCGCCTTCAAGGAGTCAAAGAATTCCTTGTGTTGACGGCGTTCGGCGTAGCATTCCATCTGCTTCGCCTTCTCCGTCCACCATGCATTTTTAATGCGACGGAGCTCTCGGGTCAGTCGCCGTCGAAGTTTGCGAAACTGACTACTCTTTCCCAAGTCACTGGGATCTGCCACATGTGCAGCAAATGCTGCATTCTTCTCCGACACCAATGCGCCGATCGTCGCATTGTTGTCATCAAACCAATCAGGCCGCTTACAGTTTGCGCGCCCGATGGTCTCCTCGGCAGCAGCTGTCACCTGGTCGCGAATGTGGTGCCACAGGTCGCCCACTGTAGCTATGCAGTCCACATCACACAGGCGTGCAGCCATCGTCTTCTCCAGCTCAGTACGTTTCGCCACAGTACCGAGGGAGAGAATGTTAAATTACGCCGATTCACGGCGGGAGTGCAATACATAGATTTACGAAAATATATGTACAGTTTGGTCCGCACCAATTTGTGATCAGTGCCACACTCAGCTCCACGCAGTACACGTGTCATGCGCACTTCACGCATATCACACTGACGTACGATGATATAGTCGAGCAGGTGAGCGTGACCACTCCGTGGGTGCGTCCAAGTTGCTATATCACTCGCACTCAGTGCAAACCGAGTGTTCGTGATCGTCAGGCCGTGAGTGGCACACAGTGAGAGCAGCCTGTCACCGTTCGCATTCGCTGAACCAATGCCATGCGCACCGATAACATCTGTCCACGCTGATGCATCACGCCCAACGCGCGCGTTGAAATCACCCAGCAGAAATAGTCGGTCGCTCCTCGGCACAGACCGCATCACGGAGGATAGCTCAGTGTAGAACTGATCACGCGTGTCATCAGGATAACACATGGTTGGACCGTACGTGCTTATAAAAGTAGCAAACGTACCTCTTCCGAGTCGTAGGCGAACAGTCATCAGTCGCGCGCTGATGCCCGTTGGTTCACCCACCAGCTGGCCATGGAGGCGATGGGATATTGCAAATCCGACCCCATGTTCACGTGGTGCTGAGGCGGTGTTGCCCACCCAGTAGAATGTGTAGCCAGCACCTGCTTCATGCAACTTCCCTTGCTCAGCGAGCCGAGTTTCACTGAGCGCCGCAATATCGATGTTGTAGTGTGCCAGTTCCATCGCGACCAGTGCAGTGCGTCGCTCCGGGCGCTCGCTGGAGTTCCGGTCCAGTAGTGTGCGCACGTTCCAGCACCCGATGCTGAGTGCTTTGCGCGCAGGCATACGATTGCACTGGTGGGCAATCGCACGCGAGGTGGTCGTTGTGCTTCGGAGGTTTGCTTGAGGGACTCCACCCAGAGCTTTTGGCTCAATAGCCTGACCCACAAGGCAGTGGGTGGTTTGGAGGTTTAAAATGTTTTGGAAAACTGGTAGCTCGGGTTGATAATTCAGTTGCTCATTTGTTCGCCGAGCTGCGAAATTGGTTTGCAAACGTTTCACCGTCATGCGATACGGCATCATCAGTGCGTCGAGATGTGGGGTGTAATCTCGCTGATTGAATTGTCGACCTGTGGTCGGCGTGCAGGTGACATTTCGAAAGTAACGGCTTCGATCTGTGTCCCGTGATCTCTACCCATTTCCCCGTGGCGGAGGTCGTCGCTTGGGTTATTCCTATTCAAGAGGCGTCTCATAATTTCTCTAAGTTCTCTCCGTCGGAGGGGTTGGTAAACTGGGTCAATCTCGATATGCATGTTGATCGAGTCTTGTGCTGAGAACCACGCTTCCAGGAATTCCCTTGCTCTTCTTGTTTCACCTCCTGCCAGGACTTCTGTTTTGGCCCAATCAAAGCTGTGTTCTTCTTCATCCACGTGTGCTGAGACTAGTGACGATGCATAGTGTCTTTTGCATGCTCTTTTATGCTCTTGTAATCGTGTTGTTAATTTTCTGCTTGTTTGGCCAACCTAGTCCTTTTCGCAATTTCTACAAACCAGTCTATATACAACATTGCTTTGCTCATGAGCTTCCAGTTTCTCTTTCGGTTTCGACAGAGTTTTTCTCAGTGTAACAATTGGTTTGTGTGCTACGATGAAGTGATGTTTGAATAGTCTTGCTGCCGTTTCGGATATATATATATATATATATATATATATATATATACATATATATACATATATATATATATCCATATCCAGTGTAAACCCGAAGGAATAAGACCGGGAGGCATGTGGATGGGAGCCACGTTTCTTCAACGGAGGCGGCCCACACTCCTTCACAGGCAAACACAAGCACACTGTATTTGGAAATCAATTGCACACAAGGCTGTGGCTGGACCGTAGTCCGCTCCACACTGAGTGCATGGAACCACTCTTCGTGCCTAGCACGGCCACAAGGACCGTGCACCCCGACCCCGCCAGCAACGACCAACTGTCTCCTGGAGCCAGTATAGAGGAGGTAGTGGGTAATAGACAGGTAGGCACCTTGTCAACATGCACATCAAGCGCAACCACACCGGGGATGTCAAAAAATAACCAATCACTTGAAATGGCGTTGTTAAATAAAATATATATGTTATAGAATACTGCGATGCAGACATAACTTCTTTAATTTAGTATCTGAAGTAAGCTGGTTAGCTTCGAAACTGCCGTAAGTACAAAATGTCCAGAAGTTACTCAAAAATGTTACAAACGCAATCAAGTTACCGAAGATAACCACAATTAGCGTAAGCAACGTGACCAGTTAATAGAAGATTATTCAGGTAGGCAGAACAAACCAAACAAAGCGGAATGAAAATTATCCAGTTCAAAACGACCCAGTTTAAGTGTAAGTTGGTTTAACCTAACTGCTTTGAAGAACCATCATGAATGCAACATGAACATTATACCAATTACAATATAATTGGCTGAGTGCCACAACACAAGCAAAAACTAGCGTGAAAGGGAAAACAACTGTTAGGGTCTCACAACAAGTGCGCCATTGCCTACGGTTCTTGGTCATATCCTCCAGTGTTCACACCCATGTGTGCTCGTGGTCCTTTGGTCCCCAACCCAGGAGTCGTGAACGCACGATAATAGCCATCTTCAGCGTTTGCGCCTTAACGCATTGGATCCACGTTTTACATTGCCATCCTTTTCATCGCTTCCATCCCACGCCTGTGCTTGCAAATAGGGCTCGTCTTGGTAGCCGCTGGGTAGGCATGCGGAGCACATGGCCAAGCAAGCAATGCCTCAGCAGTGAAATTATGCTGTCAATCGACCGGCGGAGTTCGTTAGATCTTGAAGTCTCGCCGACGGACGTCCTCATTACTGATGTGATGTTGCCATCGAACACCAGCAATGCTTCGCAAGCAGCGGTGATCGAAGACAGATAGCCGCGAAACATCGCATATGAAATAATGGATTTACAACGCACAAGTAGGGCATCCGAGCTCTTCAGAAGCTCAGCTGCTTGGCAATTATGGGACTAATAATAACGCCGTAACGACGCTTCGCTGCCGCGCGACCAGCACCAGTCGCGCGCGGGCTGAGTATACCGCGAAGACGCCCACCCCTACGCGGATTCGAACCGGTGACCTTATGATTGCAAAGCAAACGTGCAGACCACTCGGCCACCGGCCGACACCAATCGGGAGTACGGAACATTGATCCCGGTTGATTGGTAACTGCGATTTTACCTACCAGTCGTGGAGCCAGTTGAGTGTTTCTTGGGGCCTGTCTGCATCCTCAAGACTGGATACCTCAATCCAGTTTTAAGTCCGTATAAATCAAACATTCCGTCTGCAGCTCGAACCGGAGGTCGTTAGTAAAGATATTGAAGAGGACATGACCAAGGACAGAACCCTGTGGGACACCACTGCGCAGAGCGACTATATGGGACTAACTCCGAACGGACTGATAACGGCGAGCGTATGCTGCAGCTATGTGCAAGGTACCAGTTGTTTCTTAGTAGCACTGCTTTTAGACACAGTGGGCGCCGAGGTGCCACTTGGTGCCCTCCTGTAGCTGGCCAGCTATGGACCCATATTGACCACATTGCCATAAGTCACAGATGGCGTGGTTCCATCCTGAACTGCCGCTCTTACTCGAATGCCTGCGCCGACTTTGATCATGCCTTGGTACGCTGTCGTTTCTCCATGAATTTTACCGGGAGGCGCACCAAGCGTCTCCTCCGATTGGCAACTAAAAATTTGTCTCAACCCTCTGTCAGGCAACCCCATCAAGACGCACTGCGTACCGAACTTTCTCTGTCTTGTCCTAATGACACAACTTCAATGGAATAGGATGTTGTTGTGGTTTCCACATGCATGACGCAACAGCATCTGCTTGTGGCACTATCAGTTGTCACTGTATCAGTCACTGGATATCCGAGAGGTCGGTGAACCTGTTGGAATCCAGAAGAAACCTCTCGACTGGCTCTGAGCACAATGTGACCAGACGGGCTATTAGGCGCGAATTAAAGCGGAGCCTTCGTGCTGACAAGGAAGCCTGGTGGACCAGTCGGACTCTAGAAATGGAGGAAGCAAGAGCAGTGGGAAATTACCGCAAGCTCTTCCAGCTGATCCGCATTACTGGTCCCAGAAAACCAGGCGTCAGTGAGACAATCAGAGACAGCGCGGGTACACTGATACACAATAAGGAGCGCCGTATGGCTCGTTTGGCGGAACACTTTCGAGATCACTTCAGCTGTCCCTTTGATCCCGGGCCTCTTCCTACTCAGGTGATGCAGTACGAGCCATGAACGGTTATTTTAGAGCCTCCGTCGGAGGCCGAGCACCGAAACGCGATCACATTCCTCAATCGTTTACGTGCAGGTGGCCAGGATTCCCTGTCACCTGCACTGTTTAAGGATGGAGATGAGGTCCTCTGCAAAGCACTGACCTCCCTATTTCAACGTATCTGGAAAGAAGAGTGCCCCGGCTAACTGGAGTGAATCGATTATAGTGGCAATATACAAGAAGGGCAGTCGCACAGACTGTTCTAACCATAGGGATATTAGCCTAACTCTAGTTGTGACATAATTACTAGCTTCGATTCTCGTTCCTTGCCTCACTGCGGAACGGGAATCTCGGATTACGGAAGAGCAGGACGGTTTCTGTCCAGGGCGTTGCTGTATAGACCAAATCTTCACTTTGCGGCAGATACTAGAGCAGCGCCACGCGTACCGAAGACCGACAATAGCTGTGTTCCTCGATTTCAAGAGTGCGTTCGATTCAGTCGATCGATCGATTCTGTTCGAAATACTTGCGCGGAAAGGTGTTCCCACGAAATATGTGAACATCCTTCGTGCTCTATACTCGAACACTAGAGGCCGCGTCAGGGTCTATGGTGCCCTATCGGATAGCTTTTCGACTACAAGTGGCGTTCGACAGGGTTGCCCGATTTCCCCGTTTTTGTTCAATTTCGTCGTGGATTCTATCATGGAGTGTTCCCTTGCGGAATCTCACGATGTAGGCGTTGAAGTGCTGCCTGTTGAAAGATTAGTTGCTCTTGATTATGCGGACGATATCGTCTTACTTTTCGACGATGTTGCAGCGGTAAACTCAGCCCTGAATAGCCTGTCTAGAGTGGTCCCACTATTTGGTATGCGCTTTGCACCTTCAAAGTGCAGTGTTGCTGCAGGACCACCAGCTACTTTATAACCCCTTGATCCTTGCTAACGAGAAACTCGAGGTGGTTGATCAATTCACTTATCTTGGCAGCTGCATCAGTAATAATGGGCGCTTAGAACTGGCGTCAGCTCACGCATTGCAAAGGCCAGAGTTGCCTTCTTGAACCTGCGGCATCTTTGGCGACAGAAGGAAGTTTCCCTTCGTCTGAATGGCCGTGTATACAAGGCCACAGTGAGGGCCGTTCTGCTCTATGGTAGTGCGACTTGGCCCCTTCGGTCTGAAGATCTAAGGCTCCATCATGTCTTTGATCCTCGTTGTCTGCGAAGCATTGCTGGTGTCGGATGGCACCAGCGTGTCCACAACGACGATGTGCGTAGGCGAGTACTAAGTAGTGATAATCATGCTAGCTCCCTAGAACAAGAGATAGCACTGAATAAGTTGCGTTGGCTCAGGCACGTGCTACGTATGCCTGATCACCGCTTACCTAGGAGGGCCTTGTTTAGTCTGCCAGGTGTAGGATGGCGCAAGGTTCGTGGTGGACAGAAGTTGAATTGACAGCGGGAAATGAAGCTACTGACAACCAAACTGGATGCCGTTGGTCCGTCTCCTCTTCCGGGCTGGAGTCCACTTGACTCGCCTTGTGCTTGGCTCGAGACTTTACAGGACATTGCTCGTAACCAACACAAGCGGTGCGTCTGCTGCCGTCTCGTAATGGGATTGCCTGTTTAAAGGGTGTTTGGTGCTGAGTTATCTGCGGGGTAGTGGCTGATTATGACGATGGTCAGTGAAAGCCGCAAGGAAGCTGTCTCGCCGATGCCGCCTTATCTTTGCACGATAGCCAGCTGTTTGTGACGGTATGTTGTCCACACAAGGTGTAGGCGCCTTGACTCTGAATGTTTTCTTAGGGCATTACGGTCCTTAGATAAGTTCCCCTTCTCTCCCTCTTATTATCCTTTATTTCATAGGTCATTATTGTCGTATGGCAGCGAAGCATCAGTTCAAATGGCCGATGTACTGCTGTTGTGGATAATGATGTTGATGAGTAACCATCCCGGTGCCTCACCCTGCCCCAACGTTGGCATCACTGCTGACGGTAATTGCAGTCTCGGTGGAAACGCTAGGCATCACAGCATCGGCACACGTAGGGTTTGGACTTCGCTCGGTCGCATTGACTGGGGCACATGGGCGATTGCGCCCGGAGTGCTGCAGCTGCCTGGACCATACCAGGCGCGTCGGCGTTCTGGATCATGAAAGGGTCATGCTTTACTCTCAGCAGCGTTGGGCACTCCTCGGCCAGGTTCTGGAGTGTGACGGTGTCCTGCGCGTCCTGATATCAGCATCGTGTGCAGACTGGAGACCAGAGACGAAGATTAAGCATTTGAATTGGTCCTCTATGAGCCAACCAAGTTGGAAACGTTCGCGTTCATGTTTGGTCATGCTTGTATGCGTGATGAAGTCGTCGGCATCATGCTTGGCCAGCTGCAGGCATTGAACAGGGAGGACTGCTCGCCAAAGGTCTTGGACAAGGTTTGGACCGTCTCATGGGTTCTTCGGCAAGACGTAATTGGTATAGCGTTAGTATTCGAGCGTATCCAGTTTGCGCAAAAGTAGCCGTACCTTTCACACGTCATCTTGTCAGGCCAGGTCAACGATGAACTGGTTCTCGTATCGCTTCTACGAAGAATCCAATGTTACTTCAGTCTTTGGCGTCTTACAGGAATTCACGGATGCCGCTAACGTCATGTTCCACTGATTGAGAACTGCCTATCGGACCTGTGTGAAGGGAAGCATTGGCAAGTTTATCGATTAGCACGGACATCAATTTGAGTTGCTGCTTCAGCATAATTCATGGTTCGAAAGCTCTACCGTCGCCGCTGTAATGGATTTGCGCAGACCTGGTCGCGTTAGCTTAGCCGAAAGTTACGCGTGACTTGAGCACAGTCCCTAGTCACGCACGTATTCGGGTAACGCACTGAGTCCTCGAAACCATACAACGGTGCGCACCCGACCTTGGCACTAGACGCGAGCTACTAGGCGCACATACAACACATGGCTAGGACGACGAGCACGATCACGTGACCACGCGAGTCCCAGTAAGCCCACAGGAGGAGACAAGTCGAAGCGGACCTTTAAGAGTTTTTTTACGACCCACAAAGTCTGAACCACAGTTGGCACAGTGGTTCATTTTGTGGGTGAAATAAATCTCCATGCAGGGTACGGGGTTTACGAAAGGACATTGTTCACTTTAGCCCAGTTGCGCCCCGATTCGGACTTGCTGGATCCTGCTATATTGGGGGCAGGAATTGAACTTTGCTTGACGCATTTTTGCGGGGTTACTTTACGTTCCCGCAACAAGAATCAACTAACAATGGGGTGAATGCTACAAGGAAAGGATAGGTGATTTGGTGGTGTATGTTTGTACAGTTGGCTTAGTAGCAGGATGGTGGGTCATCATGAGAGCGGAAGAGTGAAAGTGGTTGTGAAGTTGTGTGGGTCTTCGGTAGGCGGGTTACTACTCGGTTGCCCAGGCCGAAGTATGTGGTTTGTATTAAGGGACCACGGCCTCTAACCTTTGACCAAAGGACCAGACCTGCAAGTCAGCAGTTCGAGATAGAGGCTTCGCACCCATTGGGAGCTGGTGACTGAACATTCAGTTCATCCGCCTTTCGCATAGCCAAAAGCCATATCGAGGGCCCAACCCTCCCTAAGTGGAAAGCTGTATCCGATTCTAGAATTGCCTGCCGATGTACAATGTCTTCGAGCAAGCTAAGGGGCAGGACTTTATTTAGTGGCGAGTCGCATCTGCCACGTCTCAGTGTTGTCAAACGGATACTTTTTTAGGAGGAATTCTTGCCAAGCGTAAACCCACCACGTCCTAGAACACTGCCGCCGGATCATCCGCCGAAAAGTGCAATACCTGAACCTCAAAGCTGGCACCACAGGGAGGTTGTTCAGCAAGCCAGCTTGTAGAAACGCTTTAAACACAGGGCCGAACACTTTCAAAACCGTTTACTTATGCAGTTACCATTTTCCTTACAGGCCATTGATCACGCTCTTTGCTGGACAGTCCCCTTAGATTTACCCTCACACGCAGAAGTCGAAAGTGAGATCAGACTGTTGAAGTCGAACAAGACAGCATTA